>QVNV01006520.1:0-15543 GCA_014825455.1 Pseudomyrmex pallidus | reverse complement strand
CGTACGGTTCAATCGCACCCTTAATTAGCACACTCAATTAAACACACGAGCGTGGACGCGCGCGCGGACCGCAACTCGGCCTGGCAGGGACTGCGCGGCCACACGCGAGTTTTTGCGTTTAAACTGCGTTAGAGGATCGAATTACCGACAATTATACGCCGGCTGAGCGAACTGTTTGTTTCGCGCAAACCGAATTAAAGTGAGGGCGAGAAGCTTTCGCGAGGAAGCGCATGCGGTGAGGGTCACGGTAAGAGAAGGTAACTCTTGCGCGGCTTCTCTTTAAACACAAATGCCGCACACTTGTCGACTTCGCGTGTCGTGCATCTTTAAAAAATTGCTCTTTTTGCGCGATCTAACATTATATCACAGAAATAAAAGCAACGAGCAACAAACATTTTGTTTTTAATATCCGCGACGGTGAATAAAAGTCAATTTAATATACGCAACAAATTACAAAATTCAGTTTTTTTTTTTATTAGAATTGATAAATACAAAATTGTCACATCTCGTGAGTTTCAATCAATTTTAAATTTTGCAACTTCATTTATTTAACACTGAAAATTTCACACTTTTATTTATTTAACACCGATAATACCCGCAAGACTCTCTACAAACCGAAATCGAGTTTCGAAGTGGCGGCTTCTCTTTCCGTAACGTATCGGTTAAACATTGCAACGATAACATCGCGTAACGACGCATAGCTATATCGCGCCGTGCCGCGCGCTTACGCGGTTGACTAGTCTTTTATAGTTCTCTCTATGGTTATATAGACTATCATCTTCTCTTTCTCTCTTTCGTAGTAGCGTGCGCGGGAAAAGGAGCGTTATAGGCGCGCTATACGATGCGGAAGATAGCGCGGCGCATCGTGGCAAATATGCGTTCTCGGACACGTGCCGCACTAAAATCGTACGAGGGCTCAATTTTCCATTTGCCACTCGCTCGCAGATACTCCGATTTCGCTATTTTCCACGATTGTGGCGGTAAGCGTTTACATTGGGGAAAAAGAGGCCGTGTCGCAACGCGAGGCCGCTTCCACCTTTATTGTTCCTTACCACAAGTAGAACAGATTCCTTTCCCATTAACGAGGAACACGAGCGTCTAAGTTGAAAGTTTTGTTTCTCGTTTTTTTCTTTTTGTTTTTTAATTGAAACTCCCCGCGCTATATATATATATTATTCAAGGCTGAAGCACTTGTACTTTGCGTCACGAAGGACTTACATTATGATGTCGCAAGAGTTAAGCTCCTCCACGAAGCTCTCGGATCGACCGGCGAGATTCCGGACGATCAAAGCACATATTACATAGACGATATCGCGTCGCCGCATCGCCCGTTCTTCTTGCCCGGGCCGCTTTCCGGCGGTAAGTTCCGTCCCCGGGGCTACGTGACAACCCTATTGTCTATGACGAAACTCCCGATGCCTGTTTACCGCCACTTGCCTCGAGTGCCACGAAGACAATGGTCGGTCGAAAAAGTCCGATACTTCGGCGGAGAGACGACGCGCATCATCGGACGATTAATATATAGAGATGGGTATTTAGACGCGAAACGATCGTTTATTTTAAGATGAGACTGTTTTCTGATGGCCGAAAACTTGAGTGAAGAGGTACACGTAGCTTTCTCGAGGCTACGTCGAAAAAAAAAACGCAGAGGAGACACGAGATACAGACTTTTAATTTCTTTCGCATGTATGAAACTTTTCGCAATCGAGCGAGAGCTATTACTGGTCAAACACTGATCGGCAACCAGAAAAACCAGGCCAGTTATACTCCGGTTATATTCTGTTTTAATTTCCACTCGAGTAAATTGTATTAATTTCATTAAATATGCTGGTTTCGCGTTTAAATGACTGTATGTACCAGGGAGGGGGAAAAAAAGCAAATTTTATTAATTATATATTCTCCATTATTCATTTTCAACGTGCGTTACATTTTCATCGTTGGACATATGAATTGAGAGAGTGGTATAAAATTTCAATAAAAACATTAACGCACGAATATGTGACGTATCACGTGTGTGTGTGTGTGTGTGTGCGTTAATGCACACTGACGCGACAAAAACTCCGCGAACAGAAATATTTCTGAAATAACGCGAAATCTTCAATAGAGATGTACCAGAATAATACAACGTCACGATGTAGAATCATTTTTATAGAGTAGTGAACGTCGTACCAGTCGAGAAACAGCAAATTGCTCGCGTATATAAACAAGAGGAAATTAAAATCTCTCTCTTCAACGAATAAATTCTCGATTCCTATTGGAATAAATTATCGGACTGTTAGACGCTCTTAAAAGCTCGGCACGAGAACTTCCGCCTGTAAATATCGGATACTGTGCGAGACGAGTTTTATTTTTTATTTTTTTTTTTTCCCTCGCCTTTCTTACTCTTGAAAACAAATTTCCAACTGTGCTTACGCATCAACCTCTTGTTTCCATCGGCAATCTAAAAATCCCGTTTACGGCGCGGCAGCGGCGGAGCGTGCGCGCCGCTGATTGCGCCGTTCTGTCTTTATCTCCCGTGCGGAAAACTTTTGCGAGGCGGCTGTTGAAAAGTTGTCAAACTAAATGCGCGAGCGAGGTGTTAAAGAATAGAAGAAAGTGCCGTCGAAAGAGAGTGAGAAAGAGAAAGAGATCGTTATTCTACGTGGAAATTGTCTTGAATCCCGACAGAACACATCATTATGCGAATAGCTGGAACGACGAGGAACGTCTCATCACATTGGCGGATTTAAAACGCACTTGTTACTTTCGGGGCGCGTATTATATTTCATAATTTGTGATATTTATTCAAATTAGGTATTCTCGGTTAGATTTCTATTAAAATGTTACGATTTGTTAACGTTAATTGACGAATAATTAATTGTTTCGTCAATACACGCACGTGTGATGTTGAATTCATCAAAATCCTTTCTCGCACGGCCGAACATTCATCGCTCAAATATTATTAATGTTTCAATGTGACACGCAAACGCTATTTTTCTTGATTTCGCCACTAATAACAAATGATTCGGTTGGAAACCCGCGACATTTGCAGCGTAATAGATACGTTAACGTAGTAAATTATTTCGTCGCCAGTTACGACACGTTCGCCAAGGCAATTTATGCGGCAAATATATATTTTTTCGCGCCTATAAATAAACAACCGCAATTTATTGTATATTTCGAAAAAAAAATGCGTTAGCCATCCATTTATATATAATTTCTCTTGAAAAGAAATATATGTGTAAAAAATATCTCTATTGTAAAAAAACTCTATTGTAAAAAACAAAAATTGCTTGCGCAGCGTCAAAAGATTTTTTCGCGCTGATTAAAACTTGGTATCATTACGCGATTTTATTAAAAGAAATAACAATACTGATCGTCGTCGCGGAAGCACAATCAAAAGAAGAAGATTTTCCTCCCTTCCAATCTATTCAAACGATCTCTTTATATATATACGCTCCCGCACACGCATAATACATTTCCCAAAAATTTCCAACACACCGGACATTAAATTTTCATTCAAGACGTAGTGCTCTTCTCGAAGTAAATCCCGATTGCTCGGGCAACATTTATTCTCACCGGTAATCCGACTCGCGCCGATATAACGGCCTAAAGTCGACGCTCGGGAAAAATGACGTCGGCAGATTGAAGAGTCCGCATCAGCTGCGGCATCAAGATAATATTGAAAACAAATCATGAGAAAGAAACGATTCAAAAATACGAATTTATAGGATTTTGAAAGCTTAGGAAAGAGAACGAATCTATTTTCACGAAACAGGAGAGCAAATAAACTGGCGAGAAGGAGCGCGCACGCGCGCGCGGTCCGATTTTAACGCGGTTAAAGTACATATAAAACAACGAGTGCAAAACAAACGCGACGTTTATGCGACGTCATCGCGTCCATCAGGGCAATTAATTGACTCTCCAGTTTTTGATATCGGCCGGACAGATGCGTGTTTATTCTGGCGTTCCATTTTGACGAACGTCATTAATTTTTAACGGCCGCGCGCGCGGCTCGCGTCGCGTTACATCTTTTCGGCACTTTGTTAAACGATAATTAAAATTAATTGAAACCCGGACAGTATATCGAATTTGTGATCGGACGGGTGGGAAAAAGAGCGCGAGATTTTTATATCGCTGTCTCTATTTCTCTCTTTCGCGCGCGTAGGCGCGCGATAAATCCATGCGCGCTTGTTAAAGAAATAAAATAAAAAAAAAAAAAAAAAATAATGAACAATGACGCGCAATTATCCCCGGTTCATTTACGTAACGCTGCTCATCCCCCAATTACTCCGCGCGTTCACAAACTTTCGCAAATTATTTCGCATATAACGAAATAACATCGTAATTATGCGTAATGCGATAGCTGTTTTCATTACGTGTAATGTAATACATGCGCGACGGCTATCTCACTTCCATGGTTATCGTTATTATCAGGCCAGTTTCGTTGCGCGCTCTCCTAAAAGCGTCCCGGCATTTGCAAACCAAATTTACCGCAACGTGCATTAGGCCGGGATCGATTTAGACCGAAAACGCGGAAATTCTTTCGTCTTCCGATTTTTCATTTCCGCGATAAACCGAATGATAACAATAATAATAGTCGCTTCCTTCGGATTCGAGAAAGAAATTGGAAATACAAGCGAGTGTAATTAAAAAAAAAAAAAAATTGTTCTCCGCAAACACGATGGTTTCCAAAACACGTTGTATAACATTCATCGAGCTAAAATATAAACTCTCCCGATATGTTTCTACTGTGTGTACTTGCAATTTCATTAGTTTTTTTCGCACTCTTTGAAGATAAAAAAATATATATATATCACTGTATAAATTTTAATCACTTATAAATCGTTCCGCACACGTCACGCGCAAAGTTGCGAAGTTTCGCGGTTTTCGCTTGTCGTCCCCGGGCATCTTGAATGGATTGCGTTTCGAGGCTCAGCCTCCTACGTAGGCAACACATACAGCGTGCGAATTCGCATAAAAGCATCGAGTCGGTTTTCCATTAGTTTAATTACGGAGATAACGGCAAAGAGAGGATAGTGTCGATGCCCATACATATATACGTGTATGTGTATATATATATAATAGGAAAACGTGTTTTCGGAAACTGTATCCCCGAAACAGTAGCCGCGAGGAAATTTCGCCGAGGAGGATGGAAACTCGCCGCCCTATTCGTTATCGATATGGCGAATACAATCGCGTTTTCGTGCCCTCGCGGCGATCGCGCGTAACCATCCAATAATAACGCAAAGAAACAACAATCACCTTCCGGAAATTCGGCGCGCGCGACGATATTCAAGCGGGAACTTGTACTCTTTTGTTTCAGAAACTCGACCGTTCAAATCTAGCGGAAAATATCGTGTCGGAGGAAGAACTTTCGTCGAGACACGTGCGTCGTCTTCCCGAAAATTCTCCCTTGCAGACTCTTATTCTTTCCGGCGCGTTCTTCCCGTGCCGCAAACACGGGCGCGAGAAACATGAAAATCGCGCGGGGAAAGATCGATCGGTGGCGGGAGGGATCTCATTTCCGTGAAAATCGTAAAATATACTCCCATCGCCGATGGGATATCTAATTAAAAAGCCGTATGCATTCGAAACGACTCGCGCTGCAAAATCGCGGGAAGAAGATGAGGAGAGGGGCCGGCGTATTACTATCATATATCGGGAGAGACGATGGTCGCCTACCGGAAAGAGAGAGAAAGAGGGGAAGAGGGAGGAAAAGCGGGCGGCGAACGTTAACGGGAACGGTTACGACTGGAAATAGGACGGAAAGGGGGTGCCCGCGCGCAAACCCATCTGAGAGCTAAAACCGGTAGCCGGTTCGCTCCTCTCCTAACGCTCGTCTACGAAGCGAACAAAGCTCCGGGAGTTGCGGCCTACAAACGCGGCGCGCTGGAAGTGCCGCGGGAAAGAGCTCTAACAATGGTTATTGTTTCGGGAGGGCCGCGCGCCGTGTAACCGGGGCTAATAAAATAGGGAAGCCCCTGCGTGCGCGCGGGCGGCCCGCCCGGTGGAGGCAAACACACGGGAGGAAAGCGCAGCGCGGGAGATGCGGTCAGGAATAAAAATCGGCAGGTAATGGGGAAAGAGTCAACGATGCGGCTAACGTCGAATCGGAACCGCGAGTTCGCCCTCGTCGTCGTTTCGACGGGCCAACCAAATGGCCGCTTATTGTGTACATATGTACATGTACATGTACATCGTGCCCACACACGTGAGAGAGCTCTTTTCTACCGCGATGTTTATCGAGGAGCTTTTACGAGGCGCGTGGATAGTTAAGCGTTTTACTCGCCTCTCTCCTCATTTTCAAACGGAGGGAGGAGAGAGATTATTTTTCGTGACGGCGCAATTTAATATTCGTGACAGTAATATTCCGGAATACATTACGAACGAGTGGGAGAGTTCGGCTGTTACTTCTTTTTTTTTTTTTTTTTTTTTTTTTTACACTTTTCTCACAACAAACGTGAATATTTAGCGTTCACGATATTCGAAACACGCGAAAACTCTTACGAAGTTCGTGTTATTAAAAAGCTTACGTTATTGTTGGAAAACATTCTCGTCTTCGGAAGAATCGTCCGTTTACGAAGAAGATAGGGCGCTTCTCTCGGCGAAATAGAAAAGTTTCGTATCTTCGCGCGCGAGAATTTCGGGAAGAAACGGAAAAGATGGATGGGCCGAGATACGTTGTTAGTCGCTTGAGCATTAAATTATCGAGACGCGAACAATGCTTGATCGATTGTGATGGATCCGCCGCTATTTAACCGACACTTGGCGCGAGCATATCATTACCGCGTTTTCGCGCGGTTAAACGATATTTCGCATACGATTAAGAGTCGATCGATGAAAAGCGATCCGGTATTTTGTTTCTTTTCTTTTTATCAGCGCGCGAACATTACCTTCATAAATCACAAAAGACGAAAAGAAAATATACAAAAATATTACCGGAATATTAAATGTTTATTTTAAAGCCGCGAAATAAATTGGCGCGTGACGGTGACACCCGCTGTAAGCATAATAATAAGAATAATAATAAGCAAGCGCGGGGGGGTTGGATATAAAGGGACGAACGTAACAGGGGATCCGTTCGAAGTTTATAAACTGAATATTATTGAGATACTAGCTGCCGGTAGAGAGCGGCGAAGCGCCATGACAGTGAGCGATGAGGTGCTCCGCGCGCACAGTTCTCTCCGATTTTCTATTAAACGTCGATTTATTTATGGAATATTCGATGCGACGTGTCTCGCGACGGCGGCGCGCGGCGGGAAGTTGAGCCGACGTGAAAAATTCAAATCAACTCCCCCCCCGTCGTCGCGCCCTTCGTCGAAACATTCTTCGAGCGACTCATCCGCGAGCTCTCTTGTCAAATCGCGGAACGGTGTAGTGTTCCTTTCTCTTTATTTATTTCAACGGAACAACTAATTTAATTTTTCACGGTGAGACAATTATCGCAAAGTCCGAAATATGCGCCATAATTAGATATTGTACGTGTAAAAGTAGAAGAAACACACGGAGAATCGGCAAACGCACACGTTCGGCGCTCGTCATTCTTGCCGGCGAAGATCCCCGGAGGACTCGTCGAATTTCGGGCAATATTGTCGATTGTTCCGATGTGTTTCGACGACAATAACCTGCTCGAGACGACAATAACGCGCTCCCGGGGGCAAAGGATCCCCCGATCGAGCATGCAGCGCAACGTGTCCGGCCCTAATTCCTCTGTTTGCGTATGCAAACGAGGAGACGAGGTCACCGATGGGGTGCCGCCGGGATATTCATGCGCATTCCCATCCTCTTCGTTTTGTCGCGCACCTTCGTGTAGTAGAGTGTAGGGCACACGTGCGCGCGCGCGCGTGTGTGTACGCGCATACAATCGAGCGACCAATATCGCGCGGTGCGCGAGAACGGCACTTCGTTGCAATAAAAATCGTCATAACATCGAGGTAAATCAATGCGAAAGAATGCATCGAATATTGCACGCGTGAAAAACCTGCGGACCATTCGACTTGATTGCGCGCGCGGCCGGGCGGCTTAGCTTGTATCAACACGCGCGAATAACACACACCGCGCACGAGCTTCGCGGGAACAAAAGGACATAAATAAAAGGATAAATAAATGATTAAAACAAACGAGAATACGCGAAAGAAATTGTGGGAATTCGCGGTAGAGCGAGTTTGTTTATTACGGCCGCTTTGTTTGTTAATCAGTTAACCGCGCAGATATTTCTTTCATTTCGAGGTATAAAAAAAAATCAGAAATCGTATATATTTATTAATAAACAGAGCGGGTGTGTTACACACACATAGAGGGAGGGAAAGAGAGAGAGATACGGCGAACGAAACTCGCGGAGAGCCGTGCCGCCGCGCGATGGAAATTAATTTTGCCGCCGCTCTCCCCGCAACAATCAAATCGTTCTGAATTTGATACACGTGCGCGCGTTTTGCAATGCTCGCGCGATGCATGCGTCTGACAGGTGGGCGATGCGGTGCACGGGCGCAGGTGGAAATAATACGAATGACGTCAGAGCGCCTCGGGAGTTCGAGCTCGGGGGTCTGCTGCTGCAGCACGGCCGCGAGAGCGCCGCCCTGTGCTGCGGAATCGAGCGAGCTGCGATTTAACGCAAAGAAAATATACGAAACCGGGCGGATTCGAGCCCCGGCTCGGCTTGGTGGCCTGGCACATTTACCGGGAAGAGTTTCCTTTGTGTGCGGGCAACGCGCGCCCTTTGGGCGGCTGCGCGCTCTCGCCGTCCGTGTATGAAAAGTCCTTCCGGTCGAACGGCCGGCGAAACCTGATCAAAGTAACGCGCGGAAAATCGATTCCCAACGTAATCTTCGCTGCGCGAAACATCAAGCGAGAGACCCCGCGGGCCCATCGAGCGCAGCTTCGAACGATAACGACGGGGAAAACACATATGACTATCCCCTGCATGCGATACCTCTGCACACATGTGCGCACCATCCAGTTAATGCAGTTAAATATCATCTTTCCATAAACGGTGTATTATCACATATTGAAATGTAGTTTGATGATAAAATTTGCCAATATTGCTCCCTTTCTTTCTCTATTTTGTAAATTGGAGCGAGTGTTCTTCCGTAATTTAGCGAGACTATGATAAATACCGTTATATTGCTCTCTATTTAATCAGGAACGAGAGATACTCTCATGTTAATATAATATAAATATTAACGAGACAAAAAGATTAGGGACGCGAGGATTTAACGGGAATAAGAAAATCTTCGGCGGAGAGAGGAGTTTTAGCGAGAAACACGGCCCCGGGGTCTCGCGTACCGGGGCATTGTGTATTAAAATTAAGGGAATACATTAAGCGAGTTAATGTTATTCAGCTTTTTGTTCGCGCGCCGCTTTCATAGAAGCGGTTGCCGACGCGCGGCAACTCTTTGCCCGGCGGCGGCGCCTCCGAAAACGCCGGTCGGAGAGAGGCTCTTTCTCTCCACCCATTTCCGTGCACGAAGAATCTGCGCGCGCGTTCCCCTAGACACTTTCCGCGAGACAAACTTCTTTGCTGCATCGTACGAAGAAGCTCCTTACATGGTGTCGTCCGCGGTAAATTCACCTTCATCATTTTCCAAATAATACGGCGGGAAAAACTGGGGAGTTTCGGAGAATATATTTTACAACATTGAAGAACTTTTTCAAAACATATAATCGCGCGTATAAAAAAAACTATGTATATATACACATATATATTGCGGCTTTTTAAAGCCGGACTTTTCTTTGGGGAAAAGATTGAAAGAACGAAACAAAAAAATAAAAAAAAAATAAATAAAAAAAAATCTCGAAAATGGAATATTTCTCAAGTTAATTTCTCAAGCCCGTCCGAGACTTTTGTGCGATAATGGAAACAATATTTATGCCGGACTTACGAGTGAGGTAACTTTATATTCCACTTGGTTATCTTTCGCGCTGGAAATAGTTTAATTAACGTGAGAATAGCCACGGAAATAAGATACCGCGGAAAACACAATGGGGGCCCGACTGACGAGAAGAGAAAGAACTGAGAATATAAACGCGAAGTGAGTAGGTAGGTATCCCGGGATTCTCTCAATCGCTAACTACCTGTCGTTGTAAGCACGCCTCGCCGAACCATTTGAAAAGTTCCTTCGTCTTACACTCGTAAGGGAAACAGAGAGCACGTCTTTTTTTTTTTTTTTAACAAACGACAAAGGTAAGTTACATAAGTATCCGACGTAATGAGATCTCACCTTTCGCGATTTCCCTCGGCGGCTGCACCCGAGACCTTTCAATGCACTTATTTCGCCCTATATGTGTATACAGAGTGTCTAAAAAATTTCGACACAGCCGAAGTGCGAAGACGGATTAGACCCGATAAAAACAATATTTTTCAGACACCCTGTATAATGTATAAAATACCTCGGATTTGTCTCGCATATTCCATAATCCCGAAACGGAAAGTTCCTTGCGTTTCCTCTTACATTTTATCTCGCTCTTTTCGCCCAAATAAACTCCAAAAGGGATAACAACGTTCATGCAAATCGTTTACGCACATGTGTGATGTATTCGCAAAGTGGCAAAGAAATAAATTTGGCGCAACACAATACAAAATTCAGTAAACAGCGGGAATGCGACCGTGGCGGCGGCGGCAAAAACAATGCAAGGAAGTGAGCAGTGAAATTCCGGAAAATTCGCGGTTGCACAACGTTTACAATGCTGGTGCGCACACGTGTAAAAGCCGGATGAAATTCAAGAATGCCGCACGCGGCCGGTTATTAGCTCGCTTTTCCGCCGTTTGGTAAATCGAAAATGCGTGAAAAGCGAAATCGATGGGCGCAATTCCGCGACACAGTCATCCGTAAGAGATTGTCCTTAGAATCGAGCTTTCAGCTGTCTTTTATTCTGGACAAGTAGCAACGCCAAGTCACTTTTTATTTTCTATTTGGAAATAGTAACATTTAATATTTTTTATCTCAAATGTAAACATTTCAGTTTTGTTTACCGCATGGATAACTTGACTTCTGCGATTTGGATGTTTGTTTCTTAGAGAAAAAAAAAGCCAAATCGTATTCGAACATTGCAATTTTCAATCATCTCTCTTACGTTATGAATGCGATGTATCGTTTTCACGCGGAGCCCCGCTCTAAGTAGCATAATGGAATGTTGATAGCCATGTTCGTTGCTCGCTTTCAGAACGTGGAAAATCGCCGAGTAAATTAGACGCGCCGCCGCGGCACAATCTCTCGGTTAGCCAATATACTGCGCGCGGCCGACCCTTCGTCCTATCGTCGGAAGTATTTCGGGCGGAATTTTAATTAATATCTCGCGGCTTGTAGAGCGCTCGCGCACCGCGTATCTCTAACACACAGCGTGAGACTGCAAAGGATCAGAAGGGGCTGATACCCAATGCCCCAAAGACCCGCCCAGGGGTGATTTCGTATCAACGCTGCTAAACCGTGCGCGATTGCTTCGAGACTCGGAAAAAAAAGAAATTAAGAGAAGCGAGAGCAATACAGTCTCTCTTCTAGACAAAAATGTTCGCGATCATTACCAAGTCCACCCGCGGCGACTTCGCCGAGAAAATGTTTGGAGAAAATATATACCGAGGAAGGAGATCTCAACGAGAACCGCTGTCAGCGAACGAAAATTAGAACTGTCTTAGCCGCGACATTTAAATTTCACCGCGCGCTTTAAATCTCGAATCGAGATCACATCTTGATTGTATTATCGCGTTATCGCGAAACCTCAATTTTTTTTCTTTCTCTTTTGTTTTCCCTTCACCAATGCCCACCGGAAGGGTGAATCGACTTACCTTTATTCCAAGCGTAGGCGTTAACATCCCGTAGTCCGTAATAGGTGGCAGCATAACAGGGGGTAGGTTTGCCATCATCATACTGTCTAAATTCTTCACACGTATTTTCCGCCGGTGTACTGAACACAGATCAATCTATCGTTTTGTTTTTTTTGTTTTTTTTTTTATTTAGACCTACCTGAAAAACACAAAAAAAGGAAACATAAATATTAAAAAAACTGCCTCTTGATTTGTTCTCCTAATCTAACAACCAAATATACGACCCGCCTTTTTTAAAACTAAAACTTAATTAAAATAATTGTATTGCCGTATTGTACATATATATATATATATGTACCGTGGAATTTGTTAAAAAACAATAATCGTGAAAGTTTCAAACGCGCGAACAATATTCGTTGCGGTAACCGCATTGACTGACGGAGCGTCAGGTTTCCGGTAAATCGCTGAAACACGCCAATCGATTGTGGTATTACAAAGCGCCGGTAAAGGCTTCCGACAAAGGGGTCGGAATAGTTTCGTATCCCAACTTTTCCATAACCCAGCAACGCAGCACACTGTTGACATTTCCGAACACAGTCTGAAACTCAGGACAGAGCACGGGGGTTCCAAAGCGCAAAGCGAAAATTTCGTCCTACGACCCTGCGCTGTGTCATCTGAGAGTCTCGCGCGCGCGCGCACGCGTGTGTGTGTGCGAGTGTGTACGTGAGCGTGCGTGGGTGCGTGTGGGTGTGTGTAGGTACGCTCCAATTATACAAACCACCCAATTACAAAATTAATCCATTAAGCCCGGCGGGATTTAGAGGGTTAGGCTTGTGCGCGCAGCGCACAACTAAGTTTACGCATTCGGATCGGGATCGCGCGAAAGTCAACGAGTTGTGCGAAGATCGGACGATTACGATTGCATTAGTTAATAAAACCGCGATTGCGAGCGCGGTTCAGAATTTCGGGATTGATTACCCCGAGATTCGAGAATGCAACGACGATTCGATATGTAAAAGGGTACGCGATCGATTGAATTACTCACGGGAAGTGAATATATCTCGACGTTCGCGCTTCGCAATTCAATTTTAATTATAATTCCGACGTGTACAACGTATGAAGAGTGCCAATCTTTTTCAAATAAAACAACACGACGACAAAACATAATTAGAAATAACTAGAATATCGAAATTGATGCAAAATGCACTGTCTAACGGATGGAAATGATGTTCATGGCTACACCAACCGCAAATATACTTTGTTATAAAAAAATCTTTTTCCACAAAGACAAATATTTCGACAATTTTTTGTAAAATTTACACACGCGAGCGAGTACGAGTTTTTTTTTTTTTTTAATATCAACTAAATATTTTTCTGTGTACAATTCGTCTCGCTTTTTTAATAAGATACCGCGCGTGAAAAAAAAATGTAAGTAAACATTCTGAAATTGATCGCCAGTACATCACGCGCACTTCCCCCGTTCAATATACACGTGGCGTCTGCACGTTTTGCCACGTTCGCGCATCCGTTGCGATGTACTAACCCTCGACGTAAAGTGTGTGTGAAGGTGATCCGCGACGAGAATATCGTTTCGGCGTGGGATCTTCGATCCCGTGACGCGAAACAGTCACGTATCGCGTCGCGCTCTGAGCCGGTCTAAGTGCTCTTCAATTACGCGGCGACGCGCAGGCAATTATGAGCGTAATCCTTTAAGATTTACATGGAAGACACGCCGTGGCGCAGGCAGTAGGTTCTCGGGTTGTAGAATCGGGCTGGCGTGGGACGTGACGGGGAGGGAGGGGAGCACACTTCCGGTATACGGCGCCGTGGAAACATGGCGTTCGCGGAAGTAGAGATTTCGCGAGGGATCTTACCGCGGATTTGCCCGTTAAGCCGCCTTGGATCGTGCTGTTACGGGCGCGATCTCATCTCTATTTCTATCTCTCTTATACTCTTTCCTCGAGCACTCTTCTCCTTCGCCAAGAGAGATCTCGCTAAGAGAGAAAAAGAGAACTACGTAACACCAATCTAAGTTTTGAAGTGTCTTTTTCTCTCTCTCTCTTTTCCGTTTGCATCGCCTCCATTCCGTAATATCTCGCATTCGCACTTCACGACTTTCTTACGCCGTTTTCTCGTTGCAGTTTGACGTCCGCAGCGAGACATTACTCATTCGCGGAAGTGCGACGAGTTGTCGAACTCGCCAAGAGAGAGAAAGAGAGAGTGGCGGTAAACAATGGAGAGAACGATACGCCATTGTGTTGAAATGAGACGCGCACCTATCCGGCACGCGTGTGTAAATCTCGTATTAATTATGCGAATAAAGCCCGTACATGCAGTCGCGTTCTAAGTAGATGGCATTTCATTTTAAATTCTGCCTCACTTAATTAGTAATCATCATATGACGCGTCGTCGTTACACACGAGTCGATGAAACGATCGTGTAAAGTGAGGGAAAAAAAGAGATCCCTCGCGATTCTCTCGCAAGATCCATTCAGAAATTCTTCAAAAATTCGCCAAGTGTCTCGGTACTGTGCGAAACGACTCGTGAAATATTCAGATTTTTTTCTCCGCCGGGAGACGCCGAAGGACTCGAGGGTTAAACGCGCGCGCGCGCGCGCGCGCGAAATCGAGACCGTTTCAATGAACACAGAGAAACAACGGGACACGGCAAACGCGAGGATGGCGCGGAGAGCGATCGAGCGCGTAATAAATTACCACAACGATCGGCGGGGAATATGAGGGGGAGAGGGGCGGGGGACGCGCACTTTAATGCACCCGCGAGATCTCTCCGGTGTATCTATTGTGCAACAGCCAGTATAGGGAAATCGAAATGCGTCTGGTGGCCGTTTCCTCCCTCCTCAACCTCCGCGTCCCGCGCTCCAACCCTCTCGCGCCGACCCTATGCTCGTGCTTTTTTCTCAACGGCCCCTGGATATTTTATTCAGCGGCACTCCGCTACTCTCGCGCGCCGTTTGATATTGCAGTCTCATTGCATAAAATCCAAGGCCCTTGCATAAAACAGCCCTCCGCGCCATCCCACCACCTTCTTCCATGCGCGCGAGCATCCCTCGAAACATCCCCCGGAATACGGAGACGACCTACGCGGCGGCGGGAAGAACGGAAAGATCCTCGCGATCGGAATCACGGAATTTTCTAAATGCAATTTCCGACGAAACGTGTCGGGACGCTCATTAACGTCCTTCCGAATGCATTATTAGATTGCTTGAGAGAACAAGTCCACTCTGAGGAAATCCTCACTCTTGTGCAATTTCTTCAAATAATGTAACATATATCTTGTTGTGTAATCAAGTTGTCGAAATATTTTTTCCTTGTGAATCCTCTCCGCGCGAGTGTAATAATTTTTATCCACGGGATTATAATTTTAATGCGCGTGTGTACATTTATTGCGTATATTTCCGGATCGTATACCTGCATTTTTCTCCTTTTCTACAGAGAGAAATGCGTCTCTCACATTCTCTCATACACGGGAGAAAGAACATGCAGATACGAAACGAGAATATGCAATAAAATGTGCATATAAAATACACACACACAAACTCACGGGCATATCTTTAGAAAATGCAATTCAGTTATATTTTGCGATCGTATAATCGAATCGCAACGCGTATGGCTTTGGTCACGCCCAGTTAAGAGTTAACGCGTGTATATCGCGCCGCGTACACTTTTCGGTGAATTTTTTTTCCCCGGCGCCAATATACCGAGCGGAAATATGTGGCGTATGTGCGTGACCGTCCCGCGGGGGATAAAGCGAATTTTGAAAAATAGTTCACACACACACACACA
>QVNV01006518.1:0-18125 GCA_014825455.1 Pseudomyrmex pallidus | reverse complement strand
CGCGCGCGCGCAAACCCCTCGTATCATCGATGGCAATATTCCAGGCGATAATTCAGTAACGTATCCAGAGGATACGTGGATTTCACTCGATACTCGAGGAATTATCACGTCGGATATATTAGCCACGCATCGTAAAATCGTAAATATATACAGTAATTGAAAATTGCGTCGCGTGGCGCACGCGACTAGCTACGGAATATGAGTTTTACGAGTTAGAGATAGATTAAGAATTTAAATGAACCTCATACGCTATGATCCACCGATAATAACGGGTGGATTATAGCTCATAAAGTTCATTTTAATTTGGATTTTCTTCTCAGGAGCTTGTTTAATGGACTAATTATTTTTCTCAAGAAGAATTTTTTTTTTTTTTTATACACCAAACGGTACGAGAGTACTGAAATATATCAAGCGTATTTCTGTCACTCCTGAACTTGAAATGAAGCAGTTAAAAACAAAAAAAAAGAAAGAAAGAGAGAGAAAGTTTACGAAGAGGTGCGCATTTATTCTGCGAAACCACGTCGCTTAAGGGTGTCAAATGGCGCATCCGATAAGTTTAACAGTATTGCTGAGAACAAAAAGTTTTCGAAAGCATAATGAGGATAACAAAGAAAGACAGAGAGAAAGTAAACGAGAGAAAATAGTTGAACAACTAAAGTTTCGTAAGATAGATGAGATATGTACGCGCGTGTTGGGGATAATAAATAAAATAAAAAAAAAAAAGATGAACGTGTAATAAATCGCGAATATAAATCAACGCTCGCTCTATTGATTCTCTTCGACTCGATATATTATAATTTCACGCTAAAATGAGATTCTCTCTCTCTCATTTTCTCACTCTCTTCCTCGCTGCTCATTTTGCGGTTTTCGAGCGACGACCTTCATTTCCAATGCTTTAACATTTCGGAACAATACTCGTGTTATTTGTACATGGGAGATAATCGAAATGGCAACGAGAGCTTCTGTCTCGAAGAGTCGACTCGAGACACGCGCAACGTTTCCGACAGCGCATCAGTTCTGCTTTAGAATATAGCAAAGGCACGACACGCGCGAACTGAGCCACCGCCAGCCGCTATTGTCGGTCCGCGTCACGTACAAATGTGTCACAACTTTGGATCAGAGGTCGCGCGACCCCCGAGATCTCCCGGGTATAGCCGCTGATCCTCTTTACGTATTTGGCCCTTCAGCACGTTCTGGCCACTCTCCGTTGGCCGCAATGGCGTAACAATAAATCTCCCGACACCTCGAGTTGCGCTACACCGGAATCCGATTACCGTGTTTTTCGAGACCAGTGATTTTTGACTTTCGAGTCAAATCCTGAAGCGAAGAGAGCAATATCGTTAAATAACACTGCTACTTTTAAAGTAGTCTCAAACTTTCTTTTTGTTTTTTTTTTCTTTATGCAATTTCTTGCGAAAAAGTAGTTTTTACAGATATTTTCTAGTCGATGATCGTTCGATGAACTCTATATTATATTTATCCAGTCATACATCATGTTCATCTCTATTTTCTCTTTCTCTTGTCAATCTGTCAATTAAAGAAATATCGTATAAAATTCATGACAATCCACTCGATCGTAAATTAATTCGCGATTAACGTTCGTCCCGTAAATGACGAAAAATCATCTTCATTCATCCGAGAGCGGATCGATCTTTAAAAAATTCTGACAAATTCGACAAATTGTTCCACGCTGACGTTTGTTAAAGGGCAATAGACGAACTTTTCATGTTTAATTGCGTGACCCCGCCCGCTTCGCGTCGTCGTTCACGCAGCGATCAATTCTTCCACCGTCCGAAGAACGTTTTTGCTCGCCGCCTTCATACTTTATATTCCAGAGTCATCGTTGAAAAAAAAAAAGGGAATCTGGTGCACTTTGTTCACTGACGATCCTCTCATTTTTCATGTTTTTCTTTCATCATTGGTACAAAATTTTGTTTATACTGCATAAATTTGTCGTCCTCTCTTATTGCCAAGAAGAAACGGACGATTTGGCCGAGCGCAAAAAATGTGGGAAAAGAGCGCGAGGCAGAATAGACAGCGATGCTCTCTCCTGCCTTTTCCTCCTCCTCCAAACGGACTATGATGAAACGCCAGCCGTCACTCGTGGAGCCGGTTAAATCGGCGGAAACGAGGACGCGCGCGGAAGAACCGTCCGGATCAACAAACAGATTAATCTGCGTTAAATCCTCGCCGCGCCCTGTATATCCCCGAGCTAGAGGTGGATGATGGCGGCGAGAGGGGTTGACCGAGAGGGCGAGGTGGAAAAAAGTCAGGACGCCAGTCGTGGGGGAGGAAAAAAGCCGAGCGAGGTGTGCGCGCCGAGAGGAAAAATTTAATTCTCTACAAGTCGTTTATCAAAATATGGAACGCACGGAATATTCTACCGGTCAGCCGCAGCAACTTCGCCTCAATTCCGTCGCTCCGTACATTTCATCACTCCCCGTTTCCCCCTGTCTCTCTCTCTCTCTCTCTCTATTTTTCGGTGTAAAATACATATACATATTTATGCAGGTAGGACAGGCGGCGCCAGAGTGAGTGAAGAGACCTCGGCCGAGAGGTGTATAGGTTGTTTTCGCGCTAACTTAATTTGCCTCTCATCGAGGATACAAACCAGTTTAAGCCGGGGGCAGCCGTCCCTACTCGCTCTGTGTCGGAGGGTGGCGGTGACTCCATTTCCAGGAGGCTGCCGCACGGTCGAGAGTGAATTATCGCGCGCTACTCCGTCGAGGATGACCGTCGGTAAACTCGCACTCTCAAATCGAATCTTTTCGCACTTTTATTCGAGATACGAGCGCAATAATAAGACGCGAATTAAGCGAAAAAATTAAGTGGTAGTTTTGAAGTTTTGCCAGACGTGTGTGATTTTTCCAAATCTTTACACGCGTAGATCCTACGCGCGCAGCAATATATTTCTCACAAATTAAAACATCTCTTCAGAATGTACGTTGTAACATTGCAAATTATATATTCCATAAGGTAGAGAAGTTAAAGTTTTGCTGAAACGAAGTTTCCTGAGGATTGAATGAAAAAACAACAAAAAAAAAAAAAACGACGTACTTTAGAGTTTTGATGAAGAAATAAGACATTATGCACGCCAAGTTAATTCAGCTTGTACGTTGGTTTGCCCAACTTGTTGTTGGCTTGCTCAACGGTCCGCGGGAAGATCGGGCTTACTAAGAAAGACGTATCTTGTTTGAAAGTTTCCATAAATCCCGGGATATATCTCTTCGAAATATTTTTCCGAGACAACAGTTTTCTTACGTGGAATGTGGCATGAGCGCGTAGGAGAGAAACGATGTTATTATATTTGTATACATATCCGTCGAGACTTGTGGAGAAATGAAACAAAAACTTGAGAGATGTGTGCGATATTCCATACTTAAAACACATCCGCAAAGAACAAAAAAATCAACGCGCGCAAATACAACGATCAAAAAACCTGCACTTGAAAATTACGCTTACCTGGAGAATTTCCTCCGTTCTTTGGAGATTGCGCGTCGACGTGCAATCAGCTAAAAGCAATTCGAGCCGCCCGGAGAGAGCGCGATTATGAAGAGCGCGCGCGATATCGATCGCTTGAAACGGCAACGGGCTCTCGTAATCACTTAAAATCGCTCGTTACTTAATTACTAACGAAATCCCTCACAAGCCGCGTAATTAAATCCCGCGAAATCGGTGCGGTCGGCAGCTTCCCCTCCGTGCGAGCGTTGTCCGACTCGGCGGCCTAGCCCGTCGCTTTCCTAAAATTAAATGACGCGTGCGTGCTCGGCAGCGCACGCGGGTTTCGGTACAGCCGTGCGCTGTATTAAAATGGAATTTCTCGGGAGAGAATCGTGAGAAAAGTGCGATGTAGCAGTTTTTGCGGGTGCGAGTTTTCCATTCTGCAACGCTCGCGGAAAGCGCGCTACGTGGCGCACATGCAATCCCGGCTGGAAATATCGAAACAGCTCGCAGGAGATCGGCGAAGGGCTGCGAGATAGAAAAGGGAAACCAGATTTATTCTCATCGAATATTCATGATTAAATTTCTAGGACGTTTTCTCGATTAATTGTTCTCGTTACAACGCTTTTCGACGCGCCAATCGTGATCTACGATCGTGCCAAGTGACGACCGCGGCTATCAAGAATAGATATTTTTTGCACGAGGCAATGAAGAAATATATACTCGTACATAGAGAGAGAGAGAGAGAGAGAGAGAGAGAGGTAAATATCGCTCTGCTTCTCTCAGCATAATCTTAAATGCGCGGGGAATTCTTATCTAAATTCAGCTATTTTTTTACTCAGTTCTTGCGCATTTGCATAATTGGATGACAATAAGCAATTTCCGTATTATTTGGCTACGTTGATCAAAATTCTGTAATCTTTATCGGAAGTGTTTCTATCGTGTCATTTCGTTTTTGTTCGACCGAACAAAAGTGATGGACGTGTTTTACCTCGCACTCTCTTTGTGCGCGGAGATATCGCTAAATTATTTAATTTATATTATCTTTTATTGCGCGCGTTCATTCAATTCGAATATTTCTTCTGACGTTAATGATAATTGAAATGAGAAAAATACTTTCTCTGACAGATTTATTCTTGTCATTCAAATTGGTCATTCGCGCAGCTCGCTTCCGTGCCAACGCGAAACCGCGACATAAATTCTTGCGCCGAACAAGTAAATTCTTCGCGCACTTACACGGAAAGAAAGTTTTGCTGGCAAGAATTTGCCAAGTTTGTGGAAGTTTTTGATTTGCCAACAAAATATTTTGTTGATGAAATACAAAATTCAGTAGACTATTATTAACAAGTAATACGTAAATAATTAGCAATTAAATACGCCTTTTCGCAAATACATAAATCTATAAACGAGATCGAGTTCGACCGAACTGCTACTTCCAACATGAAGTGCATTCTGGGAAAATGAGAGCGAACGTCGATTTACGTCGATAATAGATAAAAAAAATCAACATGTAATAGAGGGAAATTAATACAACGTGTTAAGTTTCGTATGACAGTGGATACTAATTAAAGCTTACAAACTAAACGCTGACCTGTTATTACACACATTTCACTTGCTCGTGTATTATTGGAAAATTAATTTCAGGACCAAAACCTGTCAAGACCAAAAACACAGGAAACCGTGAACAATCGAATGTTTATTAGACAGTACTTTATGTGAAAATTGAGTCAATTAACGCGAACTGCAAAAATATAAATGTGTAAAAAAAAAATAAATCTTAGAAAACAGAAAGATTTCTCATTGTACGCGTTAGTCAAATGACGGGTCGAAATCAATTACATGTGTTCCTCGATCGTGATTAAGATTTATGGTGCGGTACTAAGAAGAAAATCCGTTTAACTTGTTAACGGTTGTTTCCGTTTCGCAAACATCCCGGCATTGTATCGGTTTCTATCTTGCCTTTGTGCTCGTACAACGATCAGTCGTAGAAATACTAAGCGCTGCCACGAGTGGAGCGCCCACCTAATGCCGCCAATTCGAGCAATTTCACGCCAAACGGCCCTCGCCTCGATTCGGTTTCGATTGTATGCTCACGAATTACAAAGCAATTACAGCTAACCTTCGTGCGTTCGACGAATAAAGAGATCGCTTGTGCCTTTTCGACATCACTGACGATACGCGATTTGTTTCCGCTAATCACACGCACAGATTACGGGGGCGAATGATCGTGTTCTCAGCGAAACGTGAAAAGACTTGATCGTTTGCGATCGAGCTGCGGAAGAAAAATCGAAAACGCAGAATGGTCGTAAAAACAAAGAATTAAAAAAATATAAAAATCAAACACATAGAGATTTCTCTTTGTTCCGATTTGTTATCGATTATGTATTATTTCACACAAAGTGTTCAAATATAGTACAATGTTAATATTTATGAATGCAAAACTAAAAACAGAAACATTGTGTCAGTGAAACTGCGAGCGATGTGCGATGTGTCATTTTTACAAATGAGAAAATATACATCGTAATTCTTCGCGCGCATCGCTAATTGATGTAACTTCACAGCGTCCCGACCACCGCAGTTTTCTTTCGCCAGATTTTCCGCACCGTTGAATATTTCCTAAGATCAGTTCCTTCGGATTATTCGCGGAAGGAACGTTCAGGAATACTCAATTTTCTCGGTAAAAAAAAATTCAAAAACCGTGACACGGACGGCGAATGAAAGTATTTAGCCAGTCGGAGAGGTCTGGATAATAAGTACTTGCAAGATCAATATTTGCAAAAGTACGTAATTATAGAAAATTCTCTCCGCGGAATTAATTATAACAATTTTAACTAAATTCAGTGAGAACTTGTTTAAAACAAGTGAAATCGTACGAAAGATTTTGCGTGCAAAATGTTTTTGTATTTCTGCAAAGAATTAAGCGCTCTGAGTATACATCACGCGTGACATATACACGTACAAGCACATTTTTTTTTTTTTTTTTTTTAAATAAAAAAGACCGGATGAGAGATTCCACGAGTAGGTACGTTAAACGTCTTGACGGCGCGCAAAGTGCTCGGGGTGCATGTATTCCCTTGGCATCGAGGGAGTCGCAACGCCTCTCTCTGCACTCTGAAAAGGGCTCTTTACCTTCTTCTTTTCGCCACTTTTTGCCCGCATAAGAAAAAGGAAAGCCGATACGACAGCGAGGAAGGAGACAGAGATATCGCGGCACTGCGGAGAAAAGAAGAGAGAGAGAAAGAGATCTTTGCGGAAAGATGCGGAAAGATTAACGAGCTGTTGTTGGATGTGTTTTACACGCGTTCCCGGCACACACCCTGCGGGAACTCTTAATGCGATTCGCGACACCTCGCAAGAAAAGAGAAATGCGATTTGAATGCGGACCGCTCGGAACGGACGTTTGTGGATGGCAAAGTGTGCGCGGAGGAAGGAAAAAAAGAATGACCGAGCCATTTAGCAATTGAAATCGCTTAATGTTTCTTTGGTACACACATAAATGTAATCTCCTTTTTTTTTCATGTAAAGCGATGTATACTTTGAATTGTGATTTCTCTCTTAAATAATTATAAATTTTAGACGCGCGCGCGCGCGTGTGTAGTTGCGGTTCGCGTCAGAGATAATTGTATAATCTCTCTAAATGAGAATTTACGCTCTTGACACATCAATTTGCGCTTCTCAATAACGAAGCGCGAGTGCGCGCGATAAAGTTTATAATAAAGACTTATTACACCCGCGTAAACGCAATCAGAGTGCAGGTAAAGCGACGTGAATTTATTTTCTGATTAGTATGTTATTCGTCTTTTCTCCCGTTTTTCCCGTCTATAATTAAGACGGATGTAACAGAGAGTGTTTATCCTGTATAGTTAATGTCTTGTACACGCGGGAACTTTGTGTTACTGGTGCCACGAGACGTCACAGTCATATTTATGTAGATTGTCGCGATGCTGGAGAGAGAGAGAATCACCGAATTAACGTCTAACAAGTGCGAATAAACTTGCGAGAGATACCGATGAATATTAATCTCAAATTTTTATCACTCTGTTGTAAAAAAAAATACAATTGTAAAAACAATACAACAACAACTTCTAGAATAATTTACGATAATATCCAAGATCTCTTGGTCTCGCGTACTTTTGCAGTAATTTTTATTCTGAATTTTTGACAACCACACGCACACACACATATAAAGCGCATTATCATTTTCAGTTGTTTATAGCTGATATTTATTACAGCCGTTAGAACCACGTGCTGTCAGCGGAGCCGGAGTATGCACGTCGTATTACGTCGCGACTCCATGTTACATTATACATCAGCGGGCATAATTCTGAAAACATCGCGTATCTGCCTTGTGTGCTTATAAATATTACAATGTGCCGGCGCGTGTCTCGCTGTAAATCTAGACCGGAGCCTTTGTTCCCGCTCATAATTAATTATTCGCTGACGGCCGTCGGGACGCGCCAATGCTAATATAGAGACGAGCCCGGGTTATTCCCCGAGTTATGCGTGATTCGAATCGACAATGATGATTGCTCGATGACGATGACGACACGGCGATAAACACGAGAACGGAATCGGATATCAATATAACGATTGGCACGTTTATATAAAACAACGCGTCCGTGACTCGACACGGACCAAGGGTAAATCATTGTTTTCTCGACAAGTCAGTATTGCCGCTAGCGGTATTACCGGTACTGACGGAAAGAATCGAAGAATTTTCTATCTTTATTTGGATTCGGACAAATACCACTCTCTTTTCGCGATAAGCCGCGAGAGACTTTTTCGAGAATTCTCTTCCCGTTTCCGTTGTTTAGCGATGTCGCTTCGGAAAGACCCGCGCAAATGCGCAAACGTACGTGTGTGTCTCTATTTTTTTTTCTCGCCTCTTCTGTTTTTGCACAAAACACCGTGGACGAATTTCGCCAATGATAAATATTGCACTTCTTTTGTCGCGCGACAGCGAAATTGTTGTGAGAAATTAAAAACAAAAAGCAAATTGACACACATGTATGTACAATACATACCTGTGTATGTATATTCTATATTTCGTGACAGTTTTTCATTGCACAGGAGCGCGTTATATTGGTGACTTCACTCATCCTGTGCGCGCTTGTAGTTTCCGATAGATATTTCACGTTTTCATCCACAGCGGCTCTTCTCCTGATCCTCGTTGTTTTTCCGTCACGTCGCGTGAAAACGCGACGAAGGTTTCGCGGCAATCGCCTGTCGCACGACCGCCGCACAACTGTAACTCTCCGCAAACTTTTCTTACACCCGGGATTTCGAACGTCAACGTGACGCGGTCGAAAATGCGTGTAATTATACGTCGAGAAATTTATAATATTTTCGCGCGAATGTTTATATATACGGAACTTTGCGCGTGATTTTTCCGTCTCGTGTCGAGAAAGAGAGCGTATCGGTACGCGAAGTGAACAAAAAAAGCAAAAAAAGTGAAAAAAAAAAAAAAAAACAATATAAAGTCTCGCACGCGTGTTTAGCGGAGCCCGGGGGAATCGTATCGCAACGAAACCGCGATAAACACTTCGTATTTGTGTCTCTTTTTCGAAACAGAAACGCGGAAACATCTGCTGTCGCGCGCGCTCATCATCTTCCGCGATTTTCGCGGAAATTTGCGATGTATAATTTATAGCATCCGATTCGCGGCGCGCGCGAGCATTATTCCACGACGTTCGACAGCCCGTCTCATCCCTCATGTTCGGTTTCGCATTTAAATGGGCGTGATTCTGCGTGTAACATCGCGGCCAGTAATAAACTTTATCTCAATTGAACGTCAAGTTCTCGAACGGGCATGCCGTGTCGATCGATATCGCGCCGCATTGCCGAAAAGATTGTGTTAATCCGTTATGCGTGTTGCATTACGAACACTTAGCATCGTCAACGCGTCAATGAGCGTTACAACGATACCGGATCGTTTGCATTTTCGGTTATCGCGCGCAATTTTTGCGTCTGCATTTTTCACGAGCGGTCGCGTGAAGCACGAGCGCGCTCACGTAATTGGTCGGTTAACCTACGTCGTCGTTCGCATCTAGAAAAAAAAACAAAAAATAGAAAAACAAACAGGAAAAATAATTCACCGGTTCCGATGCCGTATATGCGCGCGAGATAATTTAAAGTCGTTTAATTAAAATCGTTCTCTCGCGTAATTGCGATAAAAGTGTAATTGTATATACATATATATCGGCATATTTACATTTAGCAAACGCAAACTGTACTTCTCTTTGTGCAACGTTCTCTTCCGGAGAGTTTCGCTTCTTCAAGATTTCGCATCGAGAGTTTTCGAATTCTGAAAATTTAACGCTGACGACCATCCCCGCGCGTGCTGGATATATCATAATTTTCTGCACCGTGATATGTTCCCTCTCGCGCGTAATATGATAGTTCTCTCCAAGAATACACAAGCGGCCGGTCTCGTTACCTAATTAATACGATTTTAATTCAACGCTATAATATTCTAATAAGATTTTAATTAAGCATCGCCGAGAAAGATGATGATATTCACGGAAAATTTATTATATTTACGCACGAGAATTTCGTTCAAAACTATTAAGATTTATTTATTCAGCGAGACGTGGGTCGTGCGCCCCGAGGTAAATAACGCGTGAAACACGGGAAAGACAGGAAAGAAGAGCCGTGTTTTTAGGATACTTCGGCGTCGGTCTGTCTGGCGAGCGAAACGGCTGTTTTTCCCCCGTTCTCTTTCATCCCTCCGTTCTCGCTCTCCTTCCTCCCCACACCCCTTCGTGTTCTCAAATATTGGTCGCGCGAGCAAAGCAAATTTGCGGCGCCACCGAAACTTTTTCCATCCTCTCGGAACCACCACGTTTGAGGGTCAGCGATCGAGGTCGCGCATTGCCCGGCGTAGAATTGCAAACGAAATTAACGAATCGATCGCGCGCGGGGAGGGCGCGAGACTGCCGCGGGTTTGTGTTCGTCGTGCCAAAACCCGCTTTGAAAGTCAACCCGAATTAGAGAATTTCCGTCGAACCGATGGAAATACTTTGGAACAAAAAAAAACAGACGGTGCTGCAGACACGTGCTGTATTGACATTCTACAGTTGGAAAGATAGATATAGTATAATATGTCTTTTAGTTTTCGATTCGATTTCACGCGTATTGTTTTTACGCGCAACTCCTCGTGTAAAACCAACTTCGAAACACTCGATATCTTCTTTATTCTGTTATATTAAAAATAAAAATAGTTCACAAGAGAAAAGTGTTACAAACCGCACAAGTTTTCCCCATGTAAATACGACAAAATAGATTTACGCCTACTTCGCGCTATGTTTTAATATGTCACATTTCATCTGTTCCTACTGCTTGCCTTAATTTTTGACAAATGAATTTATTAGACCGCGCGCGTGCCCTATTTCCACAAAAATGAGATGCATTCTGTGAGCAAAGTTAGTTACTCGCGCGTCCGGAGTTGTACTACATTACATCCCGACACGCGCGGCTGCAAGAATATTTATGATATTTTCTCTGCGCGCTTGTAGTTTTGTTTCGCGTCTGCAAAAAAAAAAAAAAAAATAATATACTTTCTATAGTTGTTTAATATCTTCTCTTCATCATTTTTTTTTACATGTCGATATATCTCTTTCTATATACACACATGTGTACATTGACAATTGGAAAAAAAGAAAACATTTGCAGGATAGATCTATTCCTGTAAATATAAACTGTCACATTGTTTCGGCGAGGATTGATTTGCGCGTATCGCGTTAAGCACCTGTTCTGTGTTTGCGCGAACGAAAAATAATACACAAGCTGGTGTATTAATATCTTGAAACGGCTTGCTACGATTTCAATTTGCTCTCTCCCACTTCTCATTCTAACGCTGCGGTAATTTGTCCGTATCTATTTGACTTTACTCAGGACTGCAGTCGTAATTATTATTGTAGATAGAAAGCACTGCAATTTCGGTCCAAGTGTATTTGCACGGCGCTCGCAAAGTACAGCTCGTCGCCTCGGCGTACAAACACAATTAACAGCCGGAGCGTGTGCGCCGCGCAAGGCGCCAAAGCCTCGAATTTACTTTACGGAACCTGTTGCAACGGGATCCTTGAGTTTTGTCTTATTCTCGCCGGCGCGGCATTTTCTCCAGAAACCGCGTCCCGTCCGTCGCTTCTCTGTGTCTTCAACCGCGCCACTTCCGTTCCGCTGATATAATTGCTGATGGCACTGTCGCCGCGACGATTAAGCGACGCATGAGCTGAGGAATTAAACTTCTTCATGCGATCGTACGCTTCTATCTTCATTGATTTATGAGAGAAATCTCTTTCTTTTAAACACAAATAAAATTTACAAATTTTCTACCGCTGCAAACGCGATTGATGAGATTCTTTTTGATAATGATTTTTTCAAATTGTATTTTTTAATACTGTTGAATTTCATTGCGCGAGAACGAAATTTTCGACGTGGAATCATAATAGCATTATCAAACAGCATATGCTGCGTATTTTCTTTCGCATTTGTAAATACTTTTGTAGTGCTCGCTCGGATCTCGTGCGGACTGAGCGCGCTGTGTTAATTTTGCAACGTTATTTCCGCGAGCCGCGTGCGACGCGGCAGTGCGTTTTATTAATCATCTCCGCGCCGGTGAAAAATTGAATTTTTAACGCTGCAATCCGACAAAAAGCGCACATTGCGATTCTGAAATTTTCATATAACCTCTGGCAACGCGCGCGACAATGAGTCCAGTATCGCATTTCGCGTGGCTGGTGTAAAATTGATATGTTTATTTCTGGAAGCTAATTATTCGCGTTACAGTTTCTTTTTCAAAAAAAAAACAAAAACAAAAACAAAAATTTATCAGCCCAGTAATTACACACAGTTTGATTCAAACTAGATGATTCTCTCGATACATCATTTTTGTTTTTTTTTTGTTTTAATACTGCCAGAAATGTGTGTGCGCATTACATTACAAAAATTTATTCACACGCATCGATTTTATGATTACCTCTTTTCCATCGGTGCGCCCTATAAACGTGCAATTTAAAGCAATTAATCATATTTAGGTATTACACTTGTTCGATTTAGTTTTTTATCCGAAGAACACTCGGAAGGAGGGGGAGCGACGAGAAAGTAATTAACGTTGGCTAAACGAGTTGCGATTAATGCCTGCAAGGATACACAAGTCTCTGCGTGCATCGTCGCATCGTCGAAGTCAGTGCGCCGTCGCGTCGCGTCTGCCGTCATTCGATTAGCGACTAAATACAATTTATCGGTAAACTTAAAAGGTGAAAACTGAAGATCGTAGCTTAGCACGAGGCCGAGTTAAATGAGTTTGCGAAGTTGCGAATTAAATAACAACTTTAACGAGATTGCAGGGCTGCCTTAATGCCCGGCTAAACCGTGCTTATATCTTGCCTTCATCCTCCTCTGTTGGTATTTTAGTTGCGTTGTTGTTGAAAAAACAAAAAAAACATTAAAAAAACAACAAAAAAAAGCACGCCTCTCTCACGTTTTCCATAAAGAATACAAAATGAACGTTCAATTAGCAAAACAGCCACGCGAAATGGAAAGCATCGATGCGTGTAGCGCACGCAATTTTAATAACTGCTCGCGCATTACGCGAGCATGTATATACTGCAACACGTCAATTCTTATTTGTTTCCCGTATTTTATTGCTTGCAGTCTGCCATGGAATCCAACAGTTTGAAGAAACGCCGCAATATACCGAGGTCAATCCTGGTCAGGACGCGAAGCTGGTGTGTCGGGTTCTCGGGAAGAGAGGACAGTGCATTTGGCAGAAGGATCAAAAGGTACATTGTTGTATTTTATTGACCGCGAGATGCATAATGTAACACACATACAAAGAAAAAACGTGCATTTTATCTTTCGTCGAGACGAGTGTCTTGTAAAGTTAGTTGTGTGATAACAAAAGAAGAAGCTTTGTCAGTGGAGTCAAGATGTGATTGTTTCTCGCTTTCTAGAACACTGTCCGTTGTATATGTGTAGGCAAATTCCGTGAGCAAAACATAAGGGAGTTTCGAACGCAGATCGAAAACAGAACATACATTCTTGGGCGTAAGTGCAAAGCGGAATTGTTCTTCCGAAACGAGCGAAAGTTTTGGGATACAAGCGCGGCAACGTTTGCTAGGTGCGATTGCGAAAATTGAAAAACAGAACGACGAACAAACGTCCGGCACAGAAGGAGCTGCAACTTGTGCACGCCGCCCGTATATATCGTAACTCGAAGACATTTCATTGCTCCCGCTCCGCCTCTCGAAACCCGTGGCAATCGACTTTTCCTCGTTTACCGTACGAGCGCGTAAACTTTCGAATAAGTTTGTCGTGGCCGGAAGTGGACGTTACAGGACGTACCGCGATAAACGTTCGTTCTCGTCGCTTCAAACTTCCGCGCAACTCCGCGCCATTATTCTCGTCGGCTAAGTTCTAACCGGACCAGCGCAGATCATTTTCGCGTTTCCGTAGAAAGAGTCTGTTGTAAAATATGTATATAGTGTTGGTATATTGCTGATATTTATTTTTAAGTGATGAGTTTGCGCCGATTATTTAATTGCTTCGAATATATTAAATTTGAAATGTATATGAACAGAATATTGTTTTTTATTTAGATGTAGATCTTTCCGTATCGATATTGGGAGGAATTTATAGTGGTAGGTGTACGCATATATACTTCATACAACGACGTTTTGCGACCCGTAAAATCACAAAAGAGAATGATTTACGCGCGATCCTTGGTTTGCTTGATCAGCCGAAATCTGGCGGTAACGCGTTTTCTCGCCATGATGAATTGACGCGATAGCGAACTCGATAATTCACTTGGCCGAAATACGCAAACATACACGGAACGATCGGTCGAGCGTGGCGTAGTGTGCGTCTGACGGGCGAAAGTTAAAATTTCAATTAAATCGGCGCGGCGATGTCAAAACAGCGTTTCCGTCTTCGGGATCGCACGTTTTTTATTTCGAAAAACCGAATTTCCCATCTTTCGTGTTGGATCGTCCCGTCCCGGGGCTTTTCGAATTTATTACAACGGCGATTTGTACACACGTGCGCGCACACACACACACACACGGTACAGGATGTATGTACGAAAGTCTATAGATAGACGCGCGTAATGGAGAATAACACGCTCCACAGGCCGCGATGTATCCACGTTAGCGGTCGCGTAAATCCGCGATACGTTTCCGGAAAAGGCTCCTGACTTGTATCGATAAACGACGTTCGACGTCTCCATAGATATCGCGAACACACGGGGATGAATCTTCTCGATGCGCTCCACGTAGTACCGAGCCTTGCAACGAAATCGAGGCTATATATATATGTGTGTGTGTGTGTGTGTGTGTGTGTGTGTGTGTGTATATACACACACGTCTGACGCTTGATTGGAGATGAGACCGGCCGGAAACCGTGAAAACACGAAATGATGCGCAGCTTCCTCGGAAGCCGAGCGCCAGAGAATAAGAAAAAGCGACGCGGATGCATCAGACGCGCTTGATTGGCATGCTCGAGGCGTTCTGTATGCAAAACCTTCAAGTAACCTTCGAGCATCTCTGAATTCAACCGAGCGCAAGATGTGATCGGCAATCATATTAACTCGCGCGCAATTAATATTTGAAAACGAACAGTACACGCACACGCAGAGAACTTTTTCCCGTTACACACAACGCGTGAAATACAATCAATTAATCCTAGAACACGCATTCCAATTTCGGCTCGGCCACCGAAAAATTGGAATTCCTACGCCGACAAATGAGCTAAAAAATGTTTTAATTTGGAGGAAGGTTTAATAGCTCGTAAATAACTCGTAAAATTTGAAATAGTTTTCGATTCGGATGCACGGTGGGAAAAGAGAGAGAGGCTAGCCGGGAGATTCAGCCGTGGGGTGTGTCTGCTGCGTCGTGTGTGTGTGTCTGTGAACGCGGGAGTGTACACAGGTGAAAACGGTTATCTTGTCAAAGTTGAAAACTTTTGTGGAAAGCAAAATCTCACTTGTCTTTTTCGCGAGAAGTTAACGCGGCGCGATCTTATTACGTTAAGTTTAAAGCTCTTTCTTTCTTTCTTTCTTTCGTCCCGCATTCACTTTGTACGCGCGCGGTCCGCGCGCGCGTCCTTTTTTCCTCCGAAGACGGTCGTAAGTTTACTACGAGCTTGTGCGACATTTATGCAGCGCATAAAGTCAGAAGAAGAAAGGAAGGAAGAAAAGGGTTTTTCGACGAAAGAACCGCGTCGACGAAGCGCGCGCTCTAAATTGGAGTCGTTAGAACGCCTCGGCCGAGGGGAAGAAGAAGAAACAACTTCCGTGGCTTCGGGGATGAAAAACGCCGTGCCGAACCGACAGAGAGAAAGAAAGAAGAGAGAAAACGAACGTGCAAGAGAAATGACAGTGGTCGAAACCGCAGATGAAAAGTGAGGGGCGAGGGTTGAAAAGCGATGGCGCGATGAATAAAACGCGCGACAATTCGTCGTAAGAGGTGCGAAAAGGCGAGTCCTTGAGCAAAGCATTCCGAAGTTTGATTCTCAGCCACATCCCGTTCCTTTTGCTTACACAAGAGATTAAAAGGGAGAGACTGAAGAAACGGGAACAAGGTTTTTAATTTTTTGATTTTATCTACATTGAGAACTATGTTGCGAAAAGTAAATGTCAAAAAATACATACATTTTATCAAGAAAACTTCTCACAGAAAAATCTGCAAATCAGATGTCGTCAGAAATGAAATAATCAGCTGTTTTTTGTTTCCGATGAGAGAAAAATTTAGCGTCGAACTATATGACAATTCGCGAATTGTTTTTATGTGTCTGTTACAAGCGCGTTGCTCGCATTATAATTTGCCGCGACGACTTCGCGAGACAATTTTCATTTTATTAATATCGATTACTGTTTGCTGCAGTTGATTGTTGCAATTGCCGATGGACTGTGAATAATGCATATACTTGCGGACGTGAACGCGTATCGCTTTTGTAATTATTACAGAGAACACTCGGCTGGAGAACCGTTCTTGCGTGTGATTCAATTAGAATAAAAACCGCATAGCAATAACATAACGGAACAACACACACGGTACGTGTCCACATATTAACAGCAATTAAATTTAAGCTAAAGATTGCGATAAAAAAAAATAAATAAATAGTTGTAGGTGTTGTTGTTGAACAAAAACAAACAGAAATAATTAGTTCGCGAATTGCAAATAAAATAACGGGGACGTTAAATTCGCTCTGTGTATTGTGTAATTATCTCGGTACTCCGTGTAATCGATTGCGTATGAGTACTGGCAATTTTTTTATAATCAACATTTGCCATCTGATATAATCAACAACGTACCGACCTTATGAAACTCGAGATTATCTCGAGTGCCGGCGGGAGAGGAACGGAGTTGAAAAAACGACCGTGTCCCCGTGTGTTAATAATGAAAGATATGTACGCTCTCTGAGGATGGGGGGATCATCATCGCGTTGTGATGTCGTCGGCTCTTACGGCGAACCAAACAAAAGAGAGGGCCACATTGAGCGCGCAGGAGTGCAACTCGCGCCGGTCGAAGTGGGTACAAGTGGCCGCTCCCCTTGACCGGCCTCTCCTCTTGTTTTCTCTCTCTCTCTCTCTTTCTCGTAGCTTTAGGGATATTTATCATTGCGCATCTTTCCGCGCAATCGTTGCGGTAAGCTCTCGACGCCGAAAGAACGGCCTCTGTGCGGTTAAATACTTGTGAAGAGCTCGCGAAGCGCGGAGAGCCGTGCACACACAATATAGCGGGGTATTATATATACACTTACGTGCGCGCGGTTCCGTATGCGACCGCGGTGCTTACATTAATTTGCATATTAATTTGCAAAAGGGATATAAACTCCCGGGACGGTTCCGGACGATATCTGGATTAGAGAAAATATCGGCGGCGATATATATACCGGATACGCGCGCATTTTCCATGAGCTTTTCGCGTGATCCCGCCTCGGGGGGAATGATTTTACGACGGGATTTAGCTTTGTTCACAATTCGAAATGGAATTCCACGCGATGTGTACGCTTTTGTCACATAACGAAACAAATTCGCAAAATTGTGCATACGCGAGTATTTCCAACATAGATAACATTTCCGTGAAATAAGATATTCCGCGCGAATACGACGCAATACGCGATTGTGTTACGGTAAAGTAAGAAGTAGTTAAAAAAAAAAATGAATAAATATTCTGTTGAACGCTGCAGAGTTTACCGGACGGTAAAACTGCGTAATCGTAAAAGCGCGAACTGCGGATTTTTTTGTAAGATCCCGTGCGAATATCCTGAAAGACGTATCACATGTAAAGGCGGTATTCATGAGTTTGTAACACACGGGAGCCACTGGGCCGAGTTAGTACCTGCAAAAATTAGGAAAATAAGTAGGGAGCGTTACGTGCGAGCGTGACGGTGTAAGTCCTGCGAAGGAGAGAACAAAGGAGAACGCAAAGAGACTTGAGAACGAGAAGTCAGAGAGAAGAGAAGTACGCAGCATGGAAGAAAAGTGAAAGTGTCGATAGCAGCGAAAGGGCGCTTCGAGGACTGATATCAAAAAGAGCCCAGCAGGTGATTTAAGGAAGAGAGGTGTGCGTACCTCTATTAATACGGGTTAAAGTTTGTGTAAAAAGGCGAGGAAATATTGTAAAGCCTCAAGCATCGTAAATATACAGATATATATAACCATCCTGAACAGTTTTTATCTTACA
>QVNV01006516.1:0-17844 GCA_014825455.1 Pseudomyrmex pallidus | reverse complement strand
ATATATATATATATATATATATATATATATATATATATAAACTTGAATTTTATATTCACAGAAAACCTAAGCAAACAATCTATAATTTTTAAAGGTTTTGAAATATACGTATTATCATGTTTTTTCCTTGAAACAACAGATTCCAAATTGAGGAACCGTCGTGGAAGAGACGTAAACTTAACGAGTCCGACTCAGTGAAGACCGGAGACGAGATGATGCGAGCTTTCGCTCGGCAACAGTTCGAGCAAACGCAGCAACAGCAGCAGCAACAACATCAGTCATCCGGAAAGCAACAGCATCACTCGGTCGAGCCGGTTTCGCCGCCGGAAGCAACTACCAACCATTACGGACGTCACTTCTACGAATCGAGCACTGCCACATCCAGTTCCGGAACTCCTTCCAACAAACCGCATCAGATATCGCCGTTCGACTACGTGAAGAATAAGATTGTTGAAGTGATGCGCACCGAAGATGATAAGGCCGGTGGTGGTGATGCTGGCTCCGACAGAAACGGAAGCGGCAGCTCTATTGTTACGACCGATAAGGATGAGAAAGGGGCGGGTGCGGGAAACGTAGAGAGGAGCCCGTCCGGTAGCGGTGGTGGTAGTGGCAGTGGCAGTACTGGCGAGATGGTGGTTGATGATACAGGCAATCCGACTCGTGAACAGCCACCACCCCCGCCTACGCCCGCGGCTACCACCACATTTTATCCGTTCAGTGCACTAGGAGTGCACACAGGCCCACCTCCAGCCCCGCCGCCCGCCGCGGCCACATCCACCTCGGTCAAGTCGGAACAGATGCAGCCCGAGCCAGCGCCTTTACTATCCGCGCAATACGAACCGCTCTCGGATGAGGATTGATAATCGTCTTCTATTGCCTATTTAAACGCTATAGCGTGACTTACTCCACTTAGTGCATCAACGTACAGCTATTACGAATACAGAGAGAGATGCTGTGACACTTAGTCTCTATTATATTCACTAGTGATTATCGATTGTGCGATGATTGAATTGGACGATTAATTGACGCTTAAAAAAAAAACACGGGCATACAAAAGCCTATAATATTTATGCGTTATTATCAATCGCCAAAATTACTAATCTAAGAGGACTTCTTCTTTTTATATATACGCATATAGTTATACATATGTAGATAATTATATATATATATACATACATATATATATACATATATAAATATGAAAATTTGTGCGATCTCCAACGTGTGACGAGTGGAGGTTATAACGTATGTATGTTTTAAACAAAGTCCCCCCTTTCCCACGCCCAACATTGTTGTTTTACAAATTCTGTCTTTAATTTCGTTAATATATTTTTAGTCCAAAAATTAAAATCATTCCCGCGGAGCGCAAAAGAAGAAAGAATAATTTACAAGTCAAATATTTGATTTTATATTTATGTTTTTCGTGGTGTTGCTGCGTCAGAGCTTTCAGAGTTGATTATACATACTGACATATAATTTTAATCTATCAGTTTACTTTATACGGTGTATAATTTATATAAATGCCAATATTGGAGATATTAAGGTTATATATAAATATATTATAAACATGAACGAAACACTAATTACAATTTAATCGCCGATCTAAAACGCGTGAATTCTTGTTTTTTAAATTTTTGCGAATTACATGAATAATATTGAATTTCAGTTTTACAAGAACTCGTGGACGCGATAGTTTAGGGGAAAAGAAAAACTATCGAAAGAAGTCGTTATATATATAATCGTTAAATATTGTATACTCTCTCGCCTATGTGTGTATATATTTTTTCTACTTTTTAAGTTTTTTTTTCGATATATTTGCAGACGCGTACATGATGCATTTCATTTTGGCAAAAAACAAAAAAAAAACAAAAAAAAACAAAAAAAAAACAAAAAAACAATATGTAAAAGTAAATTTCGAACGGATACGGGTCTCTATTGAGTCTTTTCATTTTTGAATATACGCAGGGCTCGACGAATCCCGTTCAAATCGAAGTAAAATTTATATGTAGTTTTTACATCGACTTGGACTCGGATAAGCCCCGCGAAAATGATACCGCACGTAAATTCGATCTATGGAACATCTAGGGCTGTATATGTATATCTCATGTTCACAATAAACAGAAAATCCAGACGCTTTTTTTGTACATAAAATGAAAAGTGTGTAATTGTTAAGAGCGCGGTAATGATGATGATGATATAAACGCTGATGAGGGCGATGTGTGTTTTTATTTGGAATGAATCTGTGATGTATCTGGGATTAATAAGTTCAACTGTGTTATATACCGGTGCAAAGTGTAGTCTGTAGTCTGAATTGAGAGAGTATGATGAAAAAAAAAAAAAAAGAAAAATAAGAAAGAAAGTACAGACGGTTAAAGAGACAGAGCGAGAGAGAGAGAGAGAGAGAGAGAAAGAAGATTCTCAAAGAAAATACCGTACAACTTATTCTGGCACGTGTGCAACACGGCGAAACTGAGATATTTTGTGGCGACAAGAATTAAAAAACCGTTTAACATCGTTCTCTTCTTGGTGAAAAGTGGGATTTAAGAGAGAAAATATAAATAGAAAAAAAAAATTGTAACATTAAGTGTTGTAAATAGTACATATTACTAATTTCTAAGTTGAGCAAGTAAAATATGACTAGATTATCCGTACACACGCTATTGTAATAAGGAGTTTTAGGTTTAGCGATTTAAAAAAAAAAAAAAAAAAATCGACGTAGCTAGCATTTTAGGGGTTTAGACAGACACGAACTGATTTTAGAGAAAGAAAAACAACTACAACAAGCAAACTTTCTCCCGAACTATGTTCTCTTATTGATAAATGACGACGAAAAAAAAAAAATAATAATAATAACAAATATACAGGTAATTAAATTTGATGGAATTAATCATTCGCAAAGCGAAATTGGATGTAGATTTATTTTATCTGTTTCACACACGAAATCTGAATGTGTACAGTCTATCGAGCACATATGCACAGAGATACGCGTACGCTTACACGCATGTATTTTATATACGCGCGTATACGTGTGTGTAAGTACACGTGTGCGTTTATATGTGTGTATGTGTGTGTATATATAAATACTTTTTATACAGCCTAATTTTATATTTGTACGCGACGTAGCTCCGACTGTTCTGCGCAGTCCGCGTTTTTATTTCTTCATCGTTCGATGTCGAAGAATTTTTTAAAACTTCATCATCGCGAAAAATACAAAGTGTTGTTTTCTTTCTACGTGCAATTTTCGCTGCATCACGAATCACCGCTTTTTCGCCGGATTCTATTCGTCTCGTTCTATGTATTTCGCATCATTTCGTGTGACTGAGAGATATCAAGACTCTACAGAGATTTATTGTACAAAGATGACTGCCTCTATTCGTACGCTGGCGATCAAATAATTAATCTTTATTCGTACTATTTGGTTTCTTTTATATTATCCTAGATCTTACACATGTAAACGAGCGTGTCAATCTCTTTTCTTCCATTCTCCTTTATTTTCTTCACTGCGCTTACGAGAAATTAACAGTTTTAATATCTTTCATCTCTAGTTAGCAACAAAACAAATTTTTTTTTTTTTTTTTTTTTTTTTTTTTCAACATGAAACGGTTGAGAGAGCTGTGTTAATTAATCGTACTAAGTATATGAGGGAGAAAGCGTTCTTTGTATCTTGCAGAGACATGCGTACGAAACGTATACATAATATTTTAAAAGTTTTATATACATATATATATATAATTATTATTATTGTTATATTAATCCCCCCGAAATCTTTCTCACTTGTTTTTCATTCTCTTAGTATCGGCATTCCTTGTGTTACTTTCCCCTTTCTTATTGTTACAAAATATAATATTGTATCTATACACGATTGCGATTTTGTCTCTTTCTTTTTTTCTATCTTCTTTATCGAGCACAAACGTGTGCGTGCTTAAAAAAATTACTCATCTCACAACCGTCGCGAATGTTCTATTCGCGCAAGTTGTGTTGTTGTGTCTCATGTGATATATGTCAGAAGAAAGACGCATTTCTCCCATCAATTCTGCGATTTTTTACACGTCTCAACCGCTTCGTGCAACAAAGACGCGAGGAGAGAATCAGTGAGTCCCATAGAATTATAAATGTAGCGCTCTGTTACGAAAGTGCGCATCTTCGAAGATTTTTTATTGTACAAAATAACTGTTGAAAACCCGACAAAAAAAACTATCGTATGCTTCCAGAGTATAAGATGAATTATATAATATAGATATATATGTGTGTGTCGATGTGTGTGTGTGTGTATATATATATATGTGAGTGCACTCTACACATACACACACACACACGCAACATACATATGTACACCGAAGAAAGAAGCGAATTAATCTAGTTAGCCCAAGGCACATAAGCGAAAACATTTTACCACATACGACAACGTGCGACAGCCGTGGCTCAATCTTCGTACTTCGTGTGTATTCGGAAGAGGGTGTCCTCGGCCGCATCCACGTTTTCTCCTCCTCGTATAGTACCTGAGCGACACACAAAGCCCGCGTTTATAGCGATCGTTTCCGTCGTCGAAGAAGAAAAAGAAGATGTTGCGAGAAAAGAGCGGTGCGAGTCCAGTTCAGTACCTCCCCCTCCCCCGAAGCAGACCGACAGAACCGAGAGAGAGAGTTTAAAAAGAAAAAAAACAGTCATTTTTAAACGCAAAAAATCTTAGAGCATTTAAAAATGTGTCAAGGAGACTTCACGAGAGAACTCACGACGTCTAAAAGGATTTTTGTATATTGCAGGATATCGGGATGCCTTTTGAAACGTCCTCCCCGTCTCTCATTATCGCTCTCATCACGTTTCCCTCACTTGTATAAATTTTATTTCACACACTTCATCTCTCATTGAATTTCATTGTATTCCTTCCCGTATATAGTGTGCTGGAGTTGCACCATTCCGGATGAGATTATCTGCGCGCGCGAGCGCGCGCGTGATCGAGGTCTTTTTAAGGGAGCAGCTTTCTTGATTGTATAATAAGTACGCGCGTGTGAACACACACACACACACACAAACGGGTCTGCGTGTACAAAGCACGAAACACACACAAGCACACAGAATAATGACGAATTAATAAATTCCTCCTCCTCCCAACCCCGTTCCGTGAGAAAGAGAGAAAAAACTCAGCGTGTAACGTAATTACACAATGCGGCATGTAGCGAGAACGTACACGAACTCCCTTTCGTGACAGGTTTATGAACAGGTTTTCAGGGTGTCGAGTTTTTCGTACGGATCGACTACTCGTGAGCGATTCTCACACTTTTCGATCACATCCCTCTCTCGTACGCGAAGAAAAAAAAAAAGAAAACAAGAAGAATATGTAAAATTTCTCAATTCGCGTTTTAAAACGCGTAGGTACTTCAGGAAGTCTCTCGTATAATTTATTGCAAGAAGATAAATTTGTATTCTACGTCGGAAATTTATGTAAAATATATGTATTGTGTTTTGTTCATTTATAAAAAAGAAAAAAAACTATTGATAAATCACACAACTTTTATGATTACATAAAATGTACATCCATGCATTAGCGAAAAAAATTAAATTGAAATCGAGGAAATGAAGTTTCAAGCGAAGAAGAAAACCTTGTAAGTGATCGAACAGCCTCTTCGATTTGTTTTTATTCTTCGAGGAAGACGTTACATCTCGCAGACGACACACAAGCGCTTATTATACACAATAGGGTATACATAAAAAAAAAAAAAGAAAATACGAAGAGACACACACGCACGATGATATGCTTTTGTTTCTCGAGAGAGGGACAGACGCGCGTTTTCCGCGCGTGGCGAAGAAACGGCACAACGCGAATTTAACACATCGCTGCAAACCACGTACGAAATATCATCATCTAGAAACTATTTTAGAGTTTTAAGCAACGTGAAAGCGAAACACGCGTGTATATGTATGTCTTGCACTCACACACATTTGTAACCCGAGGAAAAAGAGAGGAAATGATCAGCTTAAGAGTTTGTTCGGTGTGTCTATGTCGTTCGATCCCTTTTCGCCGTAAAAGCGCGAAGGAACACAAGTCTTGTACATAATAACGATATAACGCCGAGATATACACGGTTCCCTCCCGATTGTTGTATTATAATAATTAATTATTATTATATATAATTATATAATAATAATAATAATAATAACAACGCATATACGCGCGATCGCAGAACGTCAGGCTGAGAGACACAAGAAGAAGCAGAAGAGAAAAAGGAAGAGGACGCAAGAAACGATGAAGAAACTAATAAGCGAAAACACTCTTCTATCTACCTACAAGAAAAAAAAACGTGATTATTATCCACACAAAAAAAAAAAAAACAAAAAAAAAAAACAAAGTAATTGAAAAAACTAAAATTAATAATTATAGCGAGCGAGAGCATACCACGCCTACAGTAAAAACTACAGAATTGTAGCATAAACATGATAATATTATTATCAAAACAGTTCAATGTAAATTGTTATTTTTGTTGAAATAAAAATCACCTCCGTTATAAAATAACCGAGCACCGATCTCTCGCTTTTCGCCCAACCGTTCTTTCGCTCTTCTAAACAACGTTCTAAAATTTTGACGACGACGACGACGACGACAAACGCGAGAAGACTGACTGACTTTCATCACGAACGATTCTTTTAGTCTCACTTTTATTTCGTTTTATACAAAGCGCATACAAAATATATATTACACGTATGTATAGATTATATTTACGAACACCTTTTTCGCGTTGCTTCGTTGAACGATATACAACAAATGCGTTTCCGGTGAAATAAGTTTCATAAAATAATAATAATGCACTACACGAATCTCTCTTTAGTATAAACTTATATTAATCTTGCGCAAAATCACAAGATTACTTTCCTCGCAAGCGCTTCCTCCGCAGTCACAAGACGCTCTTACGTCTTACACACCTACTAAAATTACAGAATATTGTGTACAAAAAAAAAAAAAAAAAAAAAAAAGCGAAAGTTTACACATTATTTCTAAAACTATATATTTGTGTTATGAAACTCTTTCCATGAGAATTTTTTCATCATTTCGATTCGTATAAAAATTAGGAATACATATGTAAATGATAATCGCGTACACAAAGCTTATACAAAGAAAAAAAACAACATAATTCCAAAACTTCCAGGTAAGTTAACTCACACATGTTCTATCAAGTATTGGAATTATAATGGCTGTCTTTTCCGGTTATCTCGACAGTTGTAAATTAAAATATATGCGCCAGTGCACATAAACTTACACATTTATAATTATATAAATAATTATATATAAATTTATATATATAAATATATATAATTAAATGTGGCTCGCATTTTATAATGTTCTAAAAACTATAATTTGTAATTGTTCATTATATCTTATATATTTATAATTAGCTGCTCTCCTTATCACTTTTTGTATTATAAAAGAACAACTGTACGCTGTTTCGCAATCGATTAAAATATAGAAACTTACACCAAGTAAACAATATAGAACACTGTATAGTTTTCTTTTTTTTTTTTGTTTGTTTTTAGTTTTATAAATGTATCATTGGAGTCACGCTGCAGCCTGCAATGTCTGTCATCAATTAACTCTAAGAGATTAAACATATAGTGAACATTTTTCAAACGGAGATACATATGCTCACAGATGTGATATTCGTTCAAATAGTATAAAGAACACGTGAATAATGTTAGCAATTTTCTCTCTTACTTTCTTATCAGTCTAGTCGAAAATAATACAGGTTTTTGTCTTGATCAAAGCACGCTCGTATTACAACCACAAGACGTGACAAAGGCTAAACTTCCTGTGTTAAAATAATCATATTTAATAAAGCATTTAAATCGTTTAATCATTTAATAAATTAATACATTTGCGCCTCGCACACATCAGGTACACATTAAACAATCGTGTGCGCGAGAACGATTAAAGTAATTTAACTTCAAGAGCCTTTTATATCTGTATGTGAACGTAGCACCTTGTTTATATAACACAATCTATTTTAGTTTAATAAGTAGTGGTGTAATAATATGCACAAAAGAAATTGTTGGCTTCAGCACGCGGGATACTACGTATTGCAGCGATTCTGAATGTGATTATATTAATATCAACTGCACATCTCTGAAACAGTGGCAAATTATAATTGAAAAATACTGATCTTTTTGTACAATATCTCTTGTTTAAACACACATACGTTGTGCGTGTGTATGTGCTAGTTACACAATAATTCTTTATTTATATTATAGTCATAAGGCATCTCTTGAAATTTATGATGACAAGGCATCAATAATATCTTGCGTGTAGAATATACACATGTAAATTTTATACATTATAGTTTTTTTTGGTAATTCTCTCAAAACTCTACCATTTTTCATGTTTTTTTTTAACATATTTTTATCATGTTCAAATCGTCGTCAAATCGTCGAATGTATAACGTGCCTATATAACGCATGAAACATTGATGAAAGATTAATAGACTTTTTTCTGAGCGTAATGGATTATCATTTGCATTTAACGGAGGTAGTTCACTTCACGCACCTATTTCCAAACAGTGTGAGACAATAGTCTTAAAATAGAAATATTAACGTTCCGTATCTCTTAGCTTTTATAATTTGTCAAGTCTGCAATTAGTTGCAGCGCACGTAGCAAAAGTATCACAGAATGCGATGTTCTACTATTTGCTTTTGAAGATGTGTACTTACACAATACTGCGTTGTTTAATTCTACTTACGCGTACGTACAAAAATAACAAGTGATAATTAGTCCTTTTTTCATTCTGCAACGACAAATTCGTTCGCATATCGTTGCGCAGCGTTAGGTTGAATCCCCGCAAAGATTTGTAACGTCAATTTTGTGCATGCGTTACAGAATAGGACTGCAGGATCAAGGAGTTCGCTCCTTGTGAGGAGCGCGCGTCACGCGTGTATGAAAATATACTGTTTTTGTTCTGTGAGGCTATATTATCTTACGTTACGACAACATAAAATAATATAACCATCATTTCCGTATGTTAATCAAAACGCAAAGAGAATTTTTGTGCGTATATATGTACAATCTTAGGTGAGAGACTTCTTCTCTCTCTCTCTCTCTCTCTCCAAGAACAATACTCTTCTTTAATCCTATTGTAAATTCGCGATAAATAACAACTCGAGTGCAATAAATATCGATACTTCGCGAACGTTATCACTCGTAATACGAAGTATACAATACGTTCCACAGGATAGCCGCGGTCATGAGACCCGTGTAGGTAAACATGCTGGCCCACCAGATTGCTTTCTCCCAGGTTTGCACCTCGAGATTTCGAAGAATGTTTATACCTACCAGAAGCCCCGCTATGGCACCGGCCAAGTGAGCCACGTAGCCGATCTGATCGTTGGTGTCGAGCACGTACCGATTGTACACGGCCTGACCGACGTCTACGCTCGTGATAACAAGAAACACCAACAGTTGCAGCACGGCAAATTCCATTTGCGACCAGTTCATTATAATGGTCGCCACGTGAGCCGTGATCAGCGCGTAAACGCCGCCCGACGCACCGGCCAGATAGACCGTGGGATCCGATACAGAAGTACCAAGCGATCCGGCCAGCACACCAGCTACGTATATGATCAACACTCTCCACCATTTGTGAACCATTTCCAGCGGAATGCCCAACAAGACTTGTACCAGTAAATTGACGACCAAATGAAAGACACTGTTGCACAAAATGCAAAAACAAAAAAACAAAATACAATTTAGAAAGATTACAAAAATATACTGATTATGTTTTCGATGTATTTGCAAAAGTGTGCAAGCTCTGTCAAAAGCAGAATCAATACGTACCCAACATGCACAAACATATACGTCAGATATCGCCAGGCTTCGTATCTCTTGTGCGGATTATAAATAAATAACGTAGCCGCCGGTCCGTCTACAGAAAGAGATTTGTGCTTAATCACATCATACATGAACAAAAAGATTTCTATGATCGATATGATTATCATTGCCACGGCTGGCGGTCGACAACTGTACTCATCTTCGTACAGCCCATCCGGATAGTCGCTAGAGTACAGAGAAGATTCCGTTATTGTACTTGTTTGTTGTTGGAGAGGCCGTAGATCGGTAAAACGTGCGGTGGAACATCTTAATTTACGGTTGAGTGGAATGGTAGCCTGGACAGAATCGCCAAAGCTCGAAGGAGGAGGAGTGGGTGTTGGTGCGGAGATTGTTACAGTACTGATTTGTCGCTGGGGATAATACCTCGGGCCCACAGAAGTCTGTCTCAACGCGCGCGATGGTCGTTGAGGTATCATGGAATGCACATATCGTTGTATGAAATTTCCAAATATGCTTTGCATGTCCTTTCTGTGGATCTAAAGTAAAAAAAAAAAGTATTATGAGAATATTGATATAATTTTATAAAATATAGTAAAATTTATTACAATTTAAGGCCGAAGCACAGACTTTTGCATAAGACATAAGAAAATCAACCAATCCAGCTTTTCGTTTTCATCCCTACTTCTTGTTCTAGAAAGCTTTGATTGGTTGATTCTCTTATGTCTTATGCGTTATGCAAAAGTCTGTGCTTCGGCCTTTATTTCTACTGACAAGACACAAATTATTCAATTTATCCTTTAAAAGATATAAAAGATTGATTGATTTTTTTAAAGACTGAAGAACTCTCTGCGACTAACCATAGCTATGAACTCTGGATATTCCAGGTAACCAGACTCGTCCAAATCCGCTTTATGCATTATTGTGCGAATCACATTGGCTGGAATATCATTATGAAACTCTGGACCGCGAATCATCGCCTTCAGTTCTTGTAACGATATTTTCCCATCTCCGTCAAGATCATACTTCTCAAAAATAGCTTTCCAATGCTGCAACACGTACAGGAACCAAGTCAAACGTGAGTATTTCTTCTTTGCGCAATACAAATGTTTATAATGTGAATAGTAGTTCACTGAGATAAGAAGCAACACCGTTGCATTTGCAGTTTTTACTTAGAAATGATTCACGCTCTCAACTTATTGATTCATATGAATCACTTGTACGTACACCTAAGAAAACTAGACTGCATATATACATATTACTAGAAAAATAAATATCTGGATACAGAAAAGGTAAAAATGTCTCATGATATAATAGATTATTTTCTGATAACAATAATAAACAATAATAATAGTTTTACTTGGACTGTACAAACTATTCTGTGTGTTTGTTAGACATCTTTTATATTTAAAAACTATCTCCAAAAGAGCATTCACAAAGTGCATCCATATTGTTGATACATAACAGAACTATGACAAATAGACTTTGAAAACATTACTTACAGACTCATTGTACTGCAGTGGGATGGTCACTGCAGTCTCTCCTTCACGATTGGTCGACATCCTTATCAATTTGAAACTCCTGCAAAGTAAATATCAGATGCATCAGTACGACGCTCCGTCTGTTCTACGGAGAAGCTTCGCGAGAGAGAGATTTTCTCCCAATTGCATAAATAAATCAAAACCGTCACGACTTTCCCGTCACTTTTCCGAATTTCTGTCAAAGTGCGTAGTTTACCACAAGAGGAGAGAGTGCTCGGATGTGATTTCTCCACTGGTTTCTGTCGTCGACAGAACGCAATCTAAAAGACCGGGAACCACAGACGCGCGTCCCTTGCACGAAGAAAACAAATCCTTTTTGTGCAACGCCGCGCGCGGAGGCGCGGCATGTTTTTACCTGGCGACAGCGGGAACAAGGTGCAACGTGCGCTCTCACGTTCGTTCTCGCTTAGCACGAGGAAAAGGCGTGATACGGTTCGCGAGTTGTATCCGAGGTTACTCTCCTCCACCTGACCTGACGACGCGGGACACACCGCAAACACCTGCGCCACTCGCCGCGCATTAAAACACACTCCGCGCGATATGTGTTCCAAGCATTCCGGGCGGTCCAGTTCGGAAATATTCGATAACGCCCGGCGACGGTGACACATATTCTCTTATCTTCCGTCGGAGATACGCGCGCGACGGGATACGGAAAGATATCGCGATAAAAAAAAACATATCGATGCCGCGCGCGCGTCGTCCTGTCGATCTGTCTCGGAATTCCGCGGAACGTCCGGAACGACCGTGTGTTCCGCTCTGATGTAACAAATCGTAACATAAATCGCGCGTTAACGCGCCGAACTCCGTTCGCGTGACGCGGTTCAAGTTGGTTCAACATGACGCATCCCTAACCTTCACACGAGGGAGAGACGCAGCCGCACAGCGCGTTGAACCTCTCGACGCATCCCGACTGATCCCGACCGCGCGAGATCGAACTTACCCGAGAGATCGCAACAGGTCTCGAAAACGAGACGAGGAAAAAGATGCGTGCTACTGATCGCCGCGTGTCACTGACCTGATCGCCGTCGATTGGGGTCTCTGCAGGACGGTCGCGTGGCGGGTCGGGTTTTCCCCTCCGAGTCCTCACGAGCGAACGAGCGAACGTAACGGTACACTGTCTTCTCCTTCGGAGATACGACGAAGGGAAACTTGACAAAAATCCAAGAATTGTTTATTGGCAAGTATGTCGCGAGGTTAACCGGTCTTCTCTTTTTTTTTTCTTTTTTTTTATAGGTCTTCCTTTTTGACGGTCGCTCGCGCGGCTCCGACGCAAAATAAATGGGGAACCTACCGGCTCCTCCTTTCTTTGGTCAATGAGACAGAACTCCTTTTTTTAACACCGCTCTGTTTCGTGACTGTATACTGTCTACTTGTATTGTCTCTTTATTGTCTTTATTGTCAGTTTATTGTTAGGTCTCGTTCTCGTACTAAAACAACGGATGGTATAAACAATGACACGAATCACGGAGCTCTTACTTCTTTTCAGGTCAAGTTTTCTTTCCGTTTCTCCGCCAACACGTGCGTTTTTTTTTATCCTCGATTTTTCCTGTTTGCTTTTCCATATGGCTTGTTCTTTCTATGTAAAATTATTATTATTTTTTTTTCAGGCAATATGCAAGGCTCTCTGTGTGCGTTCAACGCATATCACTCATTACATCACTCGCGTGCACTAAAAATATACTCGCTAAGCGTCAATAGAGATCCGGCATCTATCAATTCATCGAGTGCTCATCCTCGTGTGCAACGCATCGCCGCGTTGACTCATTGGGAACTTGTTTCAACTTGTTGATAAAACTATACAAAGAATCTTCGTATATGCGTACACACGCACACACGTGTGCCGTGACGAATATGCCTGTCACGATCGCATGCTGTTTCCTATAAACGCAATACGCGGACGAGTTTTCGAATTGGCCGAGGTGTAGGTAGTTATATATTGTAATATTTTTCTTTCACCTCTTTGTGAGCGCGGTGCTCGCAAAGATTTTGCAACGCCCGACGGGCGCTAAACGGTCTCAGTGGCCAAGGTTACCCCTAGCGACGAGTGAATCAACAAACGAACCATCCGGGATCATTGACAGCCGCGTCGGAAAGGAGCTTATTCAACGTCCCACTGTTTCCGATTTTATTTTTGTAACAATAATCAAAAGCCGCGGAGTTGCGTCACAATCAACAGCCGATTTGACACAATGTGCAAAAAGGGAAAACTGAAGATAGCTGCGAGCTACAGAGTGAACGAACCGATAGACAATTTGAAAATAAGGTAGCGTGCCAATGTATATTGAAACTTTTTTTTACATCACATGTGTGTTTAAAAATTATACAGGAGAGAAGTTAAATTTATAATGATGCTTTTGTATTAAATTTGTTTTCCTTCGTGTGTTTGGTCATTTAAAAACAAACATTTCCATTTGTGTGTTTTATCGTTTCCTACATGTTGTGTTTTTACGTGCTCATATAATGTGAGAAAAATTTACATAGATTTTATTTTAAGAAGAAAACAAAATAGCACGAAGGACGAAACAGGTTTACAACAGCGACAACATTGCACAGGAAATTCCTTTAATAATATCTGACGATAAATCAGCTTTCAGTATCTTCGACGCGATGAAGGCTGCACAAGCAACATATAATTGCGCGATGTTTTTAACTTTCTGTTTATGGATCCATTAGATCCGCATCCACCGAGAGAGTTTACATAATCAATCAAACTCGATATCTTGTCTTTGGGTCTTTGCTTAACGCTTTAATATTATGTATGTACGTTCTCACGTGCTTACGACCATTATGTTTGACCACGGGAAAACAAGTAAAACTACACGAGTCCTATTATCTTCCATTATGTAAAGGACTGGTTAACACGTGTAAATTTTTGCATGAGCAAGCAAATTTTTTTTTTTTTTTTCAGCGGCTTTTCCGCGGCTCGAAGGAAGAACGTTTGCGTTGCAGACAATTCTGCATTTCTAATTCCGGCGAAGAATTTGCTCGGAGTTGTGAAGGTTGAAAAAAAAAAAATAAAAAAACGAAAGAGAGCGGCGTACGTGTGTGTGTGATGCATTAGCATAACTCTCCGACTTCGGGAACGTTACGTAATCAGTCGCGCGTTAAACGGCCTTTCCTTTTCCTTGCCGCCTGATTAAGGAATTTTTTGTTCCGAGATAATTAGACTCGCGTGTGTGTGTGAGAGAGTAATTCTTTGTGAAGATTGTACTCCGCGTTTGTCCAAGACAAGATATTGGGAAGCCCCACAAATTCGCGAATTTTTATTCCTTTTTTAATCGAGAACAAGATAAAAAGTTTTTCTTTGTGTCGTGTTCGAAAGAAGTGTGTGTTTGCGCTTTCAAGTCCACGTATAAGAGAACTGAAATTAAACATCTTTAATAATTTATATTGAAATTTTGAATGTTTAACGTGTATTTTTGTCGCACTAACTCAGCAGCAAGTGTTTCTTACATAATTCGCATGAACAGTCATTTACATAAATAATTCAATTTTTTTTCTTTAATTGCGTAGTTATTAGCGGAAAAGAATAATGAAGATAAGAAAGATAATTAAGCTTAACACGCCAATTACCATATTTTGGCTTATCAGCACGTATTGTCTTTGTTTTTCTTTCAGCTGTGTATTGTATTTATTTAAAATTTTCTTCTGTATATATATGTGTGCGCGCGCGCGCGCAGTTTCCGTGAAATCGGAAAACAGAGAAATCCAGACATCTCGCCCATCTTTTCCGAATCACATCGGATTTCTAACATCGTCGGCGCGTTCGTTTGTTGTTTCAGGGTGCGAGTCGTGCAGCAGAGATCTCCGTTGGCCGAGCTTTTGGTCGGCGAATCCGAGGGTGGCGAGACCAGAGATTCCAACTTCTTGGAGGAGACGGATCGTATTTTTAGCTGGCAGGAGAAGGTGTTCAGCCCGTTCGAGGTCGATTTTTACGCGGACGAGAAGAATTGCCTGACCGATCATCAGCGAGAATATAATCGGCGTATACACGACGAGCAGTTACAGGGTGATCGATTGTACTCGTACACGGAGAATGACTCTTACTACGCCTACGACGATCTCCTGACGAAGCCTTACAGGCACATATCTATTTCTTTATTAATTCTTATGTACAATAGAAACATTTTTATTTGTAAGAACAATATAAAACAGACTTTGAAAAGAACTTTTTACAATTGTCTAAGTGAGAACAGCTCCAGTTGATGAAATGTTTCTTCCTTTTAAAGGTCGTATCTGTCAAAGAAGAATCAAACCGCGTTACCGATCCTGCAAAATCGCAAACCCTTCCAAGAGCGATACAACAAACGCGTGGTGGACGACCGGTCCACGAACGCTCGATCGGGTCATTATCTCTACACCGAGCGTATTGCGATGCACGTGATGGCCGATCTCTCCCGCAGTGACGAGCCGGTGATCGCCGGATCGGCGGACACGGAAACGCCTCTCTGCACCGTGACTTACGACAAGGCGCGCAAACTGCTAACAATTAGCCCCGATTTCACGCACGGTGACGCGGACGAGCACTACAACGTCACGAACAGTTACGGTATCAAGTTCAATTATCGGATCGAGCATGTTTCCGAGGGTCGGACGCAGAAGCAGCTGCAGGAGCGGCGCGAAGACGCGCGGCGTGTAAGTATGTGTATTTGAACACACAATGTGTGCAATCGACATTCCGGTTGCAAAAAAAAAAAAAAAAAAAAAAAAAAAAGACAGTCTTTTCCTGGAAAAAGCAATCCCGAACACCCACCGAAACACGTCCGTTTGTTAGGCGCGCTTGCGGCGCAGTTGCGTTTACAACCCGTCAATTCTCTCCGCTCTGACTCATCTCTCTTTCTCTCTCTTTCTTTTTTTCATCTTCGAAGTAACATTTTATTGTTTAACGACACGCAGTGTGATACGATCTTTCTTTAATAACTTCATAATTTTTTTACACGTATTCACAATTTAAGATATGTATAAAAAAAAAGTATCTACCATAGCTATATTTAGACTCGCGATTCCGCAGAAATATAATATTGCTTAACAGATTAAACTGAAGCGGAATCGTAAGTGAGGTAACAAGAATGTCTCTGTGTCATGCTTACTCCGCAAAAAGTAAACCGCAATAAGGAGGATGTATGGCGCAAGTAATTACGGGAATGTACGGCAACGCCAGAGAGGATATACTTTTCACAAACAATATGTATAAAAAATCATTCTTATATAACTCGAATCTTTGCTTTGTTTTATTTATTAATTGTGCATGTGCAATTTGTTTAAATCGTTCAATTAATTGTTTATATTGTGTTGTTAAAACAGTCCTTGTTCGATTGCGGAATGAAGTCGGACCAAGGCTGAACAGAACGGGCACGCGAACAACGGGCATGGCGGTTTGTTACCGAATTGAAGACTGGATCGATTGCACGCGTTTATTTCGCGAGCTTTTCTAAAGCGAAGTTCGAAGCCGGCTCGATCGCCACAACAATCGACAAAGAGTTCACCGTTATATCGGGGAATGTGTGCGATATAAAAACAAAAAGCTGTCGAAACTTGGCTTGCGGAGGGAGAAAAAAAAAATGATGCGGCATATACGTACCCCACGTAGGAGATTTCCGAGATTTGTCGCATAACTCTCTGCGGATAGAACATGATGACGGTCTGCTCTGTGCGGTCTTCCGTGCGGTGCGCCGTTGTTGAACACGTTAACTACAACTGTACTTGAAACTCGTCGCCGATCATCGGCATCTTCGGAAATCCGTTGAATTCACTGCTGTTCTTTCCCTCTTTCATAGGAACGGTCCAGGACACACCCAGCAGCGACTGTTTTGCGGTTTGTCAATTTTGTCGTCGTGCTTTCGCGCATATTTGAACGATTTTGAATGAAATTGTTATAATTGTTTTCTTTTATTATTATTATTATTATTATTAGAAGTCCGAAATATTGACGATCGCGTCGCGGAGCGTCTTATCCGTTTGATTTGCTTTGTTCACCCGCGCGCGTCAAGCGCCAAGTTGACCACTGCACTACGTACGAACAACTGAATTCTATGGTTCTCCCGAGTGTCTTCTTAAACACTCTCTTCACATGAGACTGCTGTACGTTGGCTATCAGCGGTGCCCGTACACGTATATAACAGAGTGTACACATGTGTACGGTACGAGGCACGAGCATATATCTGCAAACACACGGAAATAGCGTTTCGCACGCCGCACCAGCGCGTGGTGGCAGCGTTGTGTGGTGGAAGCAATATCTCTATCACTGCACTCCACTGCAAAGTGGCCGAATCAGATTAGCGAGGTTTATCTCGCGCGTTATATTAGATACGGTAATATGTCACAAATATGTTGAAATTGATGAGTTTTGCACAAAGGAGGGAAATCTTGCTTGAACACTCACCGCGAATTTGCGAATCTGTGAGATCTCTCTGTGTGATAGAAGATGTAGCTTTAACGTTTTCGTAAGCAAGAATTGAAAATTGCGAGTTTAGCACAAAGTAAATGTAATTTTGTTTT
>QVNV01006515.1:0-24678 GCA_014825455.1 Pseudomyrmex pallidus | reverse complement strand
TTACTCTAAATCGGCTTGAAACTGTCGCAAGATGTTAATTGGCGCGTCTCTCTCTCTTGTGTTTCAGTTGCACGCGATCAGCGAGAGATTGAAGCAACCGTGTCCGCTGATGGAAGTAGTGGATAAAAAATACGACTTCAGTCACGTTCTCGACTTCAATTCTCATCTAACTAGTCTCACGATTGAGGGTAGTTCGGAGCCCTACAGAACCAGCAATATTTACACTTCCACGTTACCCATCGAATTGTCTACTTTTAAGAACGTGCAAAATCTAACGATCGATCGATATCCCATGGACAAAATCTACAACATGGGAAATCTACGAGACACCGTAATGACGCTAAAGGTGACGAACACCAAGCTCAGAAGCATCGTGGAGTTGGCTATGTGCGAGGAAGTTCACAAGAGCATCGAGAACGCGAACGATTCTCACGTGTGGATGAAAGTCACGCATCTGGACCTAAGCGACAATCGCATCGAAATTATCGACGAGGCGATCAAGCTGTTGCCACAGATCGAATGCCTCACGTTGAACAACAATCACTTGTCCGAGATCTCGAATGTGACGTTACTGCCAAGATTGTCGCAGCTGTATTTAGCATCCAACAATTTCGCCAGTTTACCGGACGATCTTCACACGCGACTCGGATACATCGTGTACATCGATCTGTCGCAAAACAAATTGACCTCGCTCGCCAGTTTCTCCAAGTTGTACTCGTTGGAGGGACTGGACGTAAGCTGCAATCGCATCGAGAGGATCGAGGAGGTGAAACACATCGGTCACCTGCCTTGCTTGGAGAACCTGAGACTCACGGGCAATCCGGTTTCCACGATAGTGGACTACCGAGTCAAGGTTTTGGAACCGTTCGGCAAACGTGCCGCGGAGATCTGCCTGGATAACGAGAAACCGAATCAAAAGGAACTCGACACCGTGTCGGTTCACCAGGCGTTGCGCATCGCGAGGGAAGGTAAATCGCCCACCTTTACCGCGTCGGACGCTCCTCTGTTTTCCGCTGAAGTTCCGGGTGTATAAAAAAAAAAAAATTCAGTTGTGATTTCCCCTTTTATCGCGATAACTAAATTTCGCGAGGAGTATTTAGATACAAAATATAAATAAGTAAATACGCGGAGAAATACGTTTTTATACAATATGTAAATTTTATCGATTTTACGAGACTGAGTCTGTTCTCTTAACGGAATTGTAAAGTTTTTGGTCTTGTTTTGTTGGTCGCCGATCGGTTTGGTGCAATACGAGTGTTTTTTTTTTTACTGCCGTTACGAGAATTCCAACCAAATATACATATAGAACAAAGTAGTGCGCTTTGTCGTAATTTCTGTAGTTAAATCCCAAAGACAAAACGCACCGAAGCTTTTTTAATCAAAACTCTTTAGATCCATGACAAAATTTTAAAAACGTGATATCGCAATTGAAACAAATTCGTCGGAATGTCGCTACTCGATACGTGTAATTTTATATGTCAATGAAATTACACACGTAACGTGCAACAATTTTTTATCGATTACAATTCGTAATCAATCGACAAATCCGTTCGTTATGTAAATTGTGCGCGTAAATTAGTTGATTTTATCCCGTTTTACACAAAACTTTTCTCTTTCTGCCCGGATCGTTTAATATATATTATTTTAAATCGTTTAATATATTATTTTAAAATATCTTGTTCGTCTTTTTCATTTTAAGAAACAATATACAAATACGAACTCTGTGAATCAGTTTTTATAATAACTTAATGTGTAAAAGAGATTATATATATATATGTAAAAAAAGAAACATTATTTTGTTAATAAAGACAAGTAAATCAAACACTTCCGTAACTTGGACCTTTTTTACTGTAACCGTGTCCTTCGAAATAAATTATTGTTGATCGAAAGCGTCGATAATATTTCACACGCTGAACCGTTCCCACTTACCTTGCACGTTTTAAGGAGAAATATAAAGTATATAACTTTTGTTTTCTTTCTTTACATTATTATTAACAAAATACACATTTCTTTTGTCATCGACTTTTATTTGAACTTGTGTTCGCATTACCTTTAAATATTATGCGTATCTCGAAAAAATATTAAAATATTCATAAATAATATCAATTATATATATATATAATGTTCATATATATATATTTATGTATATACTAAGCTTTCGTGTTATAGTCTTTTAACGTACACCTAAACTAACACGTACACATGTAAGTTAACCATTACAAATAATCGTTTCTCTTTCTTTGTTTTTGTTTTCGTTGATTTGTAATAGTTTTCGATTCGGTTTGATATCGCGGTGCACAAGTAAGCAACAGCTCATTCACAGCTTCTCGAAAAAAAAAAAAAAGAAAAGAAACGTCTCTCTAAATAAAAAAAAAAACATTTCTTGTCAAAAGGCAATGCAAATTTCTTGAAAAATGTTACGCTACGAGGGAGTTTCGAAAATACTCTGTGTATCAAAGGAATAAAGCTGCTCGTATGAAAAAAGGCAAAATTTATCAAACATTTCGTTATATCTGTGCAAATGTACGCACACTTTCGTAGCACTTTCGATGTTGATCTACGTTTGATTTTACGTTATTTTCTTTCATTTGTAAAATTATATTACATGTAACGCGCTTGGCGCGCGGCTATAGTTTTACTTTCGTTATTTAAAGTAGTCGAAATTGGTCGAATGCTGTTCTCGCGAATAAATCGACTTGCGCTTAAGTATATAAGGAGATTAGAGAAAGGATAAAGAGACAACTTACAAAAGAAAGGATCCAATTCGGGATAGAGAGATGAATGGTGGAAACTCGGAAGGAATACGAGGAATTCGCAGGAAAATTAGACGTCGGTTTTTGTTTCCCCGCACGACGTTTTTTCCGCCGCCGGAGTTTACTGGTGCGCGATCGGGATCAGCTTCTCGCCGGAACCGATCGCCGGCAAAGGCGCCTCCACAGTGAGAACACCGTCCTTGCTCAGGGAAGACTTGATGCTCTCGGGGTTGGTTCCTTTCGGCAACAAGAACTCTCGGTTGTACTCTCTGTAAACCGATTTGCTCTCCGTCTTCTTTACAATTATATCTTCGATCTGTTAATAAATAAAATAAATAAAAGTAAATTCCAAGCAAACGTTGCAACGTTTCATATCGATTATATTATTGATTTAACATTAAAGTAAGATTAACGTTGACAAGTAGTACTTGTCATTTCGTCCGCGTGCTTTCACGGCAATATAAATTTACAAGCCGCCGTTAATATTCGTCTCGCGTGCGCTTAAAAAGCATGTCGCAATTGATTTATTCATACGAGGGCGTACTAACGACTTCTTATTTCGATATTTCTTTGGAATGCGTCTACGTACGTACGCGATATTTTCTCCGCAAGAAATTTATGTTTTATGTGCAATAAACCGTCACGAGTGACAGGAAAAATAATCGTTGCCACTACGTGTATTTACACTGAGAAAAAAAATATTGCAAACAACAAAAAATGTTTAGTCCGCAGTCAATTGTTAATGTAAGTACTTTGTTTTTTAATTCAAATTTACAAGAGTTAAAATAATATTTCTTTCAACAAATATATTTGATTGATCTTCGACTGCGGCAAGTAATTGGCTCAAGTAAGATTTCCTCGATTCATCAATTTTCTTTTCTCAATGTACCCGCACTTGAGAAATGTCCTTCGGAAATGACGCGAGCAATTTCTACGAGCTAAACTAGAAATGGGGCAACGAGAGTGTTATGTGTGCTCCGTAATAGTGACCGTATTACTCATTCCTCGTTCGCGACCCATGAGTCACGCCCGCTCCGTTTGACCATGCGTAGGTTTCATCTCCTTAGTGGAAGCGTGGGGTTATAGTATAACGTGTCAGACATCGATCCTTTTTTTTTTCGCGAGTGAATAACGCGCGACGCCATGGCGTTACGGATGCGCACGAATTGTGTGTATCGGTTACTTCGCGTTTTCGCGCGAAGTATCGAGAGATCGACAACAATACGGCGTATCGAGTGACAAGTTTCGCGTAAACAAGTTCTCTCGACGAGTATTTTCGTCGCGTAATTGGATTGTTTATAAACTTCTTCCCGGAGAATTATTTAAATACACTGAAATACTTTTGCGCGATAAAGTTATTACATTTGTCGACTAGTTGCTTAATGAAACTTGTTGGCAGACGAAGCGAGATGAGGATCTCCGCTAAAAAAAATCGTCCTTGTAGCGTAAGTGGGTTACGAGAAGTCTCGGCGGAAATCAGGACGAATCGTGAGGAAGTGAAAGCGATATCGTAACGCGAAGGACGAAGGACGAAATGGAGAAAATGGCGGAGTACACCGCGCCATAGCATCTGTACTACATTATATATATATACTATACGCGAATCGATTTTTAAGCTTCCTCACGAATTATCTTTCCTCCTGTTCGACCCCGTTTGTCTTGCGAAAAATAAAGAAACATAATCGCGTTCCCTCGACATTTTCGAATGAAAAAAGATCAACGTAAAAAAGCATGTTGAGAAAATCTTGAAATATCTTTACGTTCCCCCTCAAGAACATTTTTACTCGGGCGAGACAGTTTTGCCGCCGTGACTCAGCAATCAATATACGAATTTGCATTTTATCGCAAGGCGATCGTCGCTCGTACACTTGCGCAAGAGAACGTATATCCGCACGCACAACCGGGCGTCCTAAATTCTTCAAACGTACCTCGCTCGCGTGACGCGCATTACCGCTTCGTCGCGAAACAGTTCACTCACAGATGCTATCATCGACGACGATAAAAAAAACAACGGTTTCGATGAATTATACATAAGACGTCGCCCGACTTGTTTATCAGACTTCAAACGCGAGTCGTATCACATTCTCGTTCGCGTATATCTCGGACTTCTTACACGAAGTGGTTTCTTAAATTGTCGCGTGTGTGCGATCCGTTTATGCCTCCGGATATCTTACGAACACAGTTTGATGGACATATTCGACGAATAAACTCTCTTCCGTTGGAGGAAACTTACACGCTGAAAACACGTGGGGGACTCTCTGGTAGTCGGAAAAAAAAACACGTGTAAATATTATACCACGCGCCGATGTAGTATATAGACGACGCGTCACTCGAGTCGAGTTTTGTGCAAATGAATGTTGTAACGACAAAATCGTTACATCACGTTAATGATGAGAGTTACGATCAGCGACGTATTTAGAAATTACGGAGTCACACTCGCCTTGAAGATCGCGGTAGCGCGATGTTGACTCACACGATCGCTCAATACAACTATTGTATTTTTGTAGCACATTGTACGAGAGAGAGAAAAAAAAAGATGAATCGAAGAACTAGGTTCGAATCGCGATTCGCAGTGTCTCAGGGAAAATATTCCTTAATTAACTATTTGGTGGATATCAACAGGTTTTAATTAAAATGTTTTGCAAAACAGTTTTTTCTTTTTTTTACATAAAGCGAAGTTTTTTCTCACTCTCTCTTATTTTAATCGGAATATTTGAGATGGGCAAACTTCCAATATGAGCTTTGCACAGTCGGCGACCATCTCGCGATCGACAGTAAAGTCACGATGCCGACTGGCAGGCCGTAACTACTCGCTCTCCCCCCTCGTACCGCTAATCGCGATGCTATTTCTTGAAGCGTGTCTCGATGGCTTTGTCGCGCGCGCAAAAAAAATGCAGGTGCAGGATATGCGGGGCCGCGCCCATTAGAGCGGCAAAGACACACACAAAGCGGCATCAAAGGCAGAGGCCTCGCGAACGGTAGGCGAGGCCTACTCGTGCTAATTGCATTACGTAAAAGCCGTTAATGAGTTACACCCGCGATTTGCTTCTCTCTCGAACGACTTTTTCGTCGTGGCGTTTCGAGTAGAGATTCGACCGCGAACGGATGACCCGTCCGTTGTCGTTCGCGACACGTGCCAACAAACGAAATAAACCGGCCTTAACCTTGCGCACGTGTGAAAAATTAGGCCGACAGTCGACTATTTAATGTATGTTCTTCGCGCGCGATTTTAGCATTCTTCCTCTTTGTTTACACGTCGTGACACATTGGTGACAACTCGTATTCGAGGCGTGTTGTTTTGTCGCTTGTGCGCGCCTTGCATAAATTTTCGAATGTGAATTCTCTGAAAGCACGGCGCTTCCGGTCGAATTTCAATAAACGACAGTAAAAGTAATCGAGATAACGTTTGAATGTGACTGCAATTAATTTGCAAAATTTTATTTTTATAGAAAAAAGAACTCGCCAATGTGTCAGTCGCGATAATACAACAAGTTCAGTTTGATTCTTATCGGGAAATGCTTTTTCGTAAATAAACGTTCGAAATCTTCTCCCGTACAGAACGAAGAGTCGCATTCAATCACTCGGATATCTTTTCGCTCGAACAAATACAAATACGGGTCAGGAGATAACGTGAGTCGATGCCAAAGTAAAGGGATTTCGTTTCCCAATGAGAGCAAAGCCGCAAAATGGATTTTACCGTATAGCGCGGAGTCATTCACTTAACGCAATTCTCTCTCTTTCTTACTCGTACACACGTTTCTTCGTGAGATATCGATCGGGTGCTGCTAAAAGACCACAAACTACTCGCGAGGAGGAAAACGCGCGGAGCAGTAACCCTAGCCCCGTTTCGCGGTACCGCGAAAAAGAGAGGAAAGAAGGAGAAAGAGAACGAAAAGAAAGGCAGAAAGGGAAAGAGACGTCGGGGACGCGAGCACAAACTACGGTAACCCAACTCGCCTCGCAGGATCTAAGTTTTCGCGACGGGATATCGTCTTACGAGAAACGTGAAAGATTACGCAATCCCGCCAGCTGTAAACCACCAGTCATTGGAGCGACCGATTTGCCAAACTTTAGCACCCTCTCCCGATTTTGCGCGCGACGAAATCTGGGTTACACGGACGCTTTTGCACGATGGTATCTCGTTTTAGCGATTCTATCGTATATTCTGCGCGTCGTATGTTTCCACGATATTGAAAGACGTAATAACAATATATAGTTCCAAAGTAATAATAAATTGTCAAAATAATTTTGCTACAGTTATAATCTTTTCTCGCATTTTTTCTCGAAGATAAAACTATCGCGGTAAAAGTATTTTCGGCTTTTAATAGAGTTTGGCTATCCAAAATTCCGTGCCGCGATTGTCGAAAATAACGTAAGCCACCTAGGCAGCTCTGACTCACGAACTAAATATAAACCGTGAATTTTAACGTATCCACCACTTCTGCCTTCTCGCGAGAATGGCTGTAAAACAGATTCGGATACTTGTAATAATCGATCAAACGCGATTCGGAATGACTCGGAATCCGTGACAACACAGTTTTTATTCCCTCGTGAAAAGAATTATTACACACACATTCGGCTCGAATCTCTCTATTACGTCTTTCGCGATCGTAAATGTCTCTCAACACATTTCGGAGAGAGACACGCCTCTTTCCTACCCTACCCAAGTTTAACGAGAAAGACCCTCATTTTGTCGCGCAGCTTTCAATTATCGTCCGAAACATACACACATCCGGGGAATATTTAGACGTTCATCAATTAAATCCCCATCAAAGTCCACTCAATTTGGCACGAGACGACAAGAGCGACGAAAAAGGAGCCGAGAAGGTGTTTGCACGCCTTCTCGTCGCTTCTGCGGTGACGTCACTGTATCAAACTCGCGCGCGAGAGGACGTTTCTCTTACTCCTCTTGTGTGCGTGTGTGTGTATAAAATATACATATATGATTTTACATCCCTGGCCTGGACCGTGCTTCGTCCTTCGAAACCGTCGTCCTCGGTCGAGCCCTTTAAAGTCCGTTCGCGGCCGACCTGAATTCGTTGGACCCTGACCACGATACGCGCTTCGGGTTCTTTGTTGCCGTTCAGGTTCCGTGTGTCTGACGAGAATCCGTTTATGGAAGACTGCTGCTCCCGTTCCCTCAGAAAAAAAAGGACTCGCGCGACGAAAATAAGTTTCTTCTCTCCTTCGAACGAAATCATCAGATCGGAGAGAAAAAGATCGGGGGAATCGATCGAGCAAAAAACTGGGTTAACGCGAGGCGAGGCTTCGATACGGAATTTCAGACACCGAAAAGTGGACAGAAAAAATTTATTTTCGAGGAGCTATGTACGCACCAACGAGTAAAAGACCTCGACTCGGTCTCGTTCGCGAGAGATAAGGTGACCGAATAAATTTTAAGAAATGAGAACGCGCCACTTTAGGCTGACGACTCATCATCATCATCATCAGCAGCAGCAGCAAACACGGCGTTCGTACGGTGTGCGTGTTTTGACAGCCGTTTCCACTGAACTGTTATAAACTACTTGTATACGCGCGCGCAAATGCTAAGAAAAACAGCCGTTTGGTTTCTTCCGCGGAGATGTCAACTGCTGTTGATATTACAATAATATCGAGAAAGAGAAGAGAGAGGAAACTCTATTATTAGCGTATCTCTCCGACAATTCTTCCTGCGTTCTACGCGCGCTTTTGAAAGGTGATAAAAATCTCGTCGGAGAGAGAATAGAATTGAAAATTAAGTTTTGAACAAACGATTCAGCGGATTCAGCGTGACTTGTGGAACAGGTTTGTGTAAAATATGACGAGGCGCGCTTCGAGGTGTCAGTCACGTGACTCGTAAGAGGGCCGTGAAATCGAAATAAAATAACGAGTGCGCGCTCGACCGACCGGATTTATCGAATAAATCATCGATGTATAATACCGTTCCTTGTTCGCCTCTCATCGTTGCAAATCTTCTCCTTTTCATCGCGAGAGTGACGGTACAATGGCCTCGTCAATCGAGCGTGCATAACGGTAGAGAAATTTTTGCGACATGCTCATCTTCGAGAGACGTGATCTTGCTTTATTTATCAGAGAGAGAAGGGAAGAGAGAGAGTGAGAAAAATGATTATGATGATGATTTCCGCTCAATTGCTTCCCTTATTGAAGTGAATAGATAACTCTTCGAGATTGCTATCTCGTGTTACAAAACAGAAGGCCGGATATATATCGTGTATCAAGCGATATCACGTAACGCGTCCTCTTCCCCTCCCCGCGGACAATTACTTAAGTGCGAACGCGCACTCAGTGCGTACAATTACACACGCACATACACTTGGCAAATTTTATTTTTAAATTGTAATTGTCAATTATGTCGCGTACTGGCGCGAGTTCTGTGAGCGAAAAATCACGTCTCCCGAATGAGCTAATTCATAAGCGTGCAACACAGTTATCGCGATTTCGAGCTCTCGCGTTCGTTCACAATGGCCGAAACATTATTCCGATCCGCCGGTGTGACGACTGGCGGCGTGAATTTATTTTCGGCGCCGGTTATTTCCGTCCAGGTCGGCGCGAGAACGTTAGAGAGAAGAAGCTCTCTCGCAAGACGCGACTAGAAATCCCGACGAGAGTTCTGAGATCCGAGATATTCGTTTCGGCGCGCGTCTCTTCCCGAGGAATGCGAGGAAAGGATGCGACAGTCATCATCCGTAAACTCGAATTTATACGCGGGATAATCTTCCCAAGACAAGTAACACGCGATGAAAATACGCGGGAAATACATGAAATTCGCGCGAAAGAAGCGGAATCTCTCGTGAGAAATTGAGGCTGCGCGAATTCGTGCGTGATGACGAAGCAGACTTTCCTGGCGGGAAGTGACGCAACTCGTGCAGCAATTACCGCGTTCTACATAGTTCATCAAGACTCGCCCCAAGTAGTACCTACACAAGGTACTCCTCATTCTGCCTCCCCCTTGCCGCCATGATTACTTCCCGTCCGTTCCGCTATAATTCACGTGTAAATTTTTCACGAAACCTGAAGCGGCAAGAACTGTTGATTTATACATCCGTTAAAAATGGTTTTACTCGGCGGAAGAACGTCGTAAAAGAGGAAAAATTACGATCAATTTCCGTCGGTTAATTCGTCGGCGGCGAAAACGAACTTAATCGCGCGACATACCCGACGTATGTAATCAACTTCGTCGCGGCACGGCGGGACGAAGATACACGGGCAACTTTGTGTCGCGCCAGTTCGCAATTCAATTGCGCAAAAACCCGAGTCCCGATTTGCATCTTGCCAAGTTGCGCAAGAGACGATCCCGGCGTGTATCGTCGTGTATGAGTCAACCGTGCAATAATTTCGGACGCGCGAATTTTCCGAGGACCGAGAAGAGGAGACGCGCGAAAGAGCCTCCCCACAAAACTACGAATAATCTATTGTCGTGTGAATTAAATCGTGTGAATTAAATCGCGTGAAAGAGACCGAGTCGCCGAGAATAATTTCCAGCAACAATTATCAAAAACATATCATGCAAGTTCGCAATCAAAATAATTTATAGATCGAACTTATTTCAATAAAAAAAAAAAAAACGCTCAAATATGCCGATTAGGTTTCCGGTTCGCGACAAAGCGGCTGCTTGGCAAAACCTTCTATTTTAAGATGACCGGTCGGTCAAGCATTAACCTCGCCAACACTTCGCTTCGAGGAAAATTTTGCTTACCAGCAGCTTGTTGTCCACAGTCTTGACGACGATTTCTTCGGGCGTGTATTGCGAAACGTCGAAGCGCAGCTTCAGCATCTTGCTGTCACCCTCGTCCTGGATGAGGGGACTGTTGAGGCCGTCCAACCAGGTATGATCATGCTGAGGACTCAGAGAACTGCTGTTCTGAGAAGTCTGTTGCGTGGTGGTGCTGTAATTTAAAAAACGGAAATTCGGTTATACCGCCGAATCAAACGACGCTCGTAAAAGCAAGAGATTTAAAATGAGAAACGGTGAGAGATAAACATTGAACGATAAAACGCGATTAATGATGAGAGACAGCGACGTTGAACTCCGTGAACACTAAGTGCGAAATCTCTGTGTGTGTGGTGACTACACTACAAGTTGTGACGTTTGAAGCCTTACTTACGGTGACGTAATAATGCGACGAAGACAAGAGAAATACAAACAGAGTAAAAAAAAAAAACGCAAAAACTGACATTGAGAGGAAATCGTGCACTGTGATGGTCTCAACACCGAAAAGACCGACGAATATTATTCCAAGTGTCGACAATCAAAATGAAGTTAAAACTTTATTAAGAACAACTTGTCAGTTTTGTCGCTAGACAAGAAAAAAATACAAAGAGAATTTTATTGTAGAAGGAATTGGAATTGACATCTTTCAATTATAAGCAATTGAGATGATCGCTTGGTCTTTTCAGCGTTGATTAGAAGTGTTATTTGATACTTTCACGCAGCACTTATGATCTATGCGATGAGAAATTTATATGAGGTATGAATCGTGTCAATACGAACTTGCGTTAACCCTTCGTAGAGGAAGTATATAATGCGATCTTATCCAATTCTATTCCTTATCTACGTATGTTCGATTTTGTTATTCTTATTACAACATTTATACGATCTTATCTAATTAATTTCGTACCACAAATTTGACAAGTCAGTTTTTAAATCCAATTCCGGTTACGCAAACGGGAAATACTTTTTTTTATTCTCGAGTTTCTTTCTTCGTTTTATAGTCTGTGCATCGTGATTAAATTACCGAGCTTGTGTAATCAATCAAAAACTAAAAAACTCGCTTCCCATTTGCCTAACTACGTCCGAATTATATACAAGCACACTCTAGTTAATTTTAATCCTCAAGTCCATCCTACCAAGGGTTAAAAAAAAAAAAAAATCCGAGAGAGATAAACGGTGCAGGATAAAACACTTTCGAGGGAGGCGCGCACACACACACACATACACACAATAAAGTTAATTAACAAAATGCGGATTAATCGATTACCACTACCGCTATAATTCACAGAACAAGCGTCGAATCTACTACTCGGTCCTCTGACAAGCTTGATTGAAAATTGAAATCGGAACGGTTTGCACCATTCCCATTTTCCGATCCCTTACAAAATCGATCGTATCTCTACATCGATGGATTCTCGCGTGCTTTTCGAGGTTCTTTTTTTTTTGTATATGTGTTTTTCTTTCCTTTTTTTGTTCTACGTGTGTATAGGCGTCACCTTTTGAAGCTGTCGAACGCGGACCGCTTCGGCGGTGCTGCAGGATCGACCTTGTCCCAACCTTCGGTCTTCGAGGTCGTCGACGTGTGGTGCTCGCTGGTGCTCGTGTGATGCCGACTTCATAGTTAGTGAACCAACGTGCCAATGCAGAGAGTTATTATTATTATTATTATTACTAAACAGTTAACTGTGGCTTTTTGGTTTGTGGCGGAGTTTTTGTCCGGATCTTAATCCGCCGCGGTCACGCCAAACGGTTCGCGTGTTTCTTGGCCGGTGCGATCGTACGCGCGATTAATCTTAGTCCCTCGGTTTCTTCAGGCTAGGTTTCATCAGCGATAAACAGTTATTCGTCCACCGGGGAAGCGGATCTCTCTTTTTGAGGTCGTCTCCTTCCCACCCTCTGCTTTCGCAAGTAATCCTTTTCGCGCGTCGTGTTATTTTTGTTTAACAAAAACATTGGATCTTCCGCGACGAATAAATCGCGAGATTTATTCGATTGATTTTCGACGATACCAGTTGGCGATCGCCTTTTTTTTTTTATCGCCAAGGTCGTTTCGATCGACAAATAACTGTTCGGAATGTTTATATGTAATTCCGTTTGACGAAACCCACCCTCGGGACTATCGATCGTGTCTCGTCAATGTCGCGCTGTGCCAGATTCTCGATATTGATTTTTCACAGCGCGAGCACTACTTCGAATTGAACGTTCGCAATCAAGATACGATAGAAGATTAACGAGGCACTTGATTTTGGGAGCGGTTAATTTATTCGCACCAAGAAACAACGACCTAGTGACATTCCAAGCGAGAGATTTGCGTTTAATAGAAAAACTTTCGTATTGTGTATAGATTCTAATTTTTTTTTTCTTGTATTCTCACTTGGAATGTCGCACTTAGTTAATTACGCAATAAAAAATGCTGCAAACGTAAATGGTTTTTTCTTAAAGAATATAAAAGTCCAACCGCACACAGAAATTGATCTTACAAAACTCGTTATTTCTCGCGTGCTCTCACGTCTGCAACATTTTTGTTGGTCAATTCGGTTATACATATCGTAAAATTACTTAAAAAAATCGCAACTAAAATCTGAAAATTAAGCGGTGAAGTTTCGCGCAAAGCCCTGACGCAAATACAAAATTATTCTCGGAAACGAACGCTGGCAGAATTGTCTCAAACAACGTATATGTAAAGAAAAAGAAAAAAAGCAGCAAGAACAAATCGACACACGTCACACGTCAGCAAATTAAACGTTAAAAGCTACGTACGAATTATTTGTACAAATAAACAAATTAACAAGCGTACTTGTCAACATTGTGTATGCGTGTATAGAAAACTTGTTCAACCCTAAGAAAAGAATATAATGAACGCTCCGACGATCGGTTTCTGCGTTTGCTCAGCTGACCTTTTTTTTTCCGAGATCGATGCCGTGCTAACTGACACATCCGATAATTGACGTTAAACTTATTAAACGTTCACCGCGAAGGACTCGATCGATCGCAAACGTGTTTATCCGCACGCGGATTAAAAATCGGATGTACCACTTCGTACCGTCACTTGCACGCCAAAACCAGATATCGCGACGCCGATAACCGGAAGTCGCCTAGTCTTCGTCGAGGTCGTCGACCTCCGTCGTCGTCGTCGTCGTCGCGCCGCGCACTTGCAGCAGCGAGGATAAAACGCGATTTCTCAACTCGCGCTTATCTGTGCGCGTTGCACCTTCTTCGTTGCTACTTATTTTCCTGAAACTCTTTTGCGTTTCGCTGATAAAATGAATTCCAATATCTTCCTCGCTTATATTTGCGGCGAAATCGCAAGTCAATGAAGCGAGAAACTTCGACAGATGCAATTTTGACGCTCAGAAAAGTGGTACAAAGTGTCGTGAGTGACTACGTTTATAAAATTTGATCCGGACGGTGAGTTCCGCGACAGCGAAACGGTTTCCGCGAACGCGAAATGTCGCTGGTATCCCGTCACGCGACATAACGTGTTTAGCGACAGTAAAAACGTACTCCCGCCGTTTTGTTCCCTTCCTCGCGTGCGTATGAAAATGTAGAAGATATCGCCGTCAAACATGTCAAACGGCGCGACAAGTAAATCTTCATGCAACGAATTTCTTTCGTTTTCGGCGAATCTATCGAAAGCATCGCGGAATTTATGTCTTCCTTCCTGGATATTCCGAGAGATGCGGTCGATTATATTAGATTCTGTTGTTTGATCAAATCCACAAGAATTGAGAGAGGCGCGTTTAAATATCACAAAACTTGCGCCCCCTCCGCGCAAAAACCGCAGGAAAGTCTGTGTGTGGGAAAGAACGGCGGAACGCGGCAGAGAACAATTATGTCAGACAAGAGAAAGGTCGGATCTCGTCTCGTGAAATCGTGAGGGAGGTCAACCATAGCTCGGGATATCTTGCAAAACTATACAACACTCTCCTCGGCTCGTCGAAGAGTGAAAAGGCCAAACGCGCGAATCACGAGGGCGTAACAACAATAACTTTGATTATTCGACCGTCACGTGATTTCCCATGCCGTTCACGTGCATTTTACAATCATAACTTTCGAGTTAAACTTCGTAAACTTTGAAATTTCTACAATCGAAGGATGCGCAACGTCAGGTCTCTCTTTCTATTTATTCTTTAATTTGATCGAGACGATAAACGATGGAAAAAAAAACAATCATCGCCAATCATATCTACGGCCGTTAACCGGCTCTATCGAATAAGATAATCGCGGGGGAGCACGCGCGCGCGCGCGCGCGCGGAACCGCATTTAGCTATTACGCGATGCTAATGGCCGGTTGCTGGAAGTCAATGAATCCGCTACTTGACATGGGCGGGGTTAACACGACGGGGTTGTGAAACACACAAAGACGACGGTTGTGCCGCGGCAAGCGTGTGCGAAAGTAAGCTCGCGCGAGTTTAAATTTCCGTTCGACACGCACGCATCTCTCGTCGCTTCTTCGATCGCGACCACACCACACATCCGCGCGATTCCATCCGCGAAAGTTTCATGCATGAAGTTTAACATAGTTCGCCAAAGTCAACTAACAAGCTCCATTGCTCACGGGCCTGTAACAAGAGCCAATTTCCTGTTGCTGCTCGATTGCACGACACACGCCGAAAGTTCTCTGTTCAAGACAGACATATCCGCGCGCACGAATTCATCAAACTTTTCCCTCACACACAAGCATATCTTTGTTCGTGCACACGCAAACGAATGTAAAGAGAACAAGAGAACTGAGTATGTAACTTATTAGCGTTCTATCAGCGAAGAGAGGTATCGAAGAGTTTCTTGTGAAAATTTACATCAGAAGATATTTTTACTTTGTTCGCAAAATACATTCAGTGTTGCAAAGCGTTTTTCGATGTAGAAAGTTTCAAGATATTTTATCGGAAGATATTTTTATATTTCGTTTGTAAAATAATTCGGTGATTTCGAAGCGTTTGAACCTTTGGACGTAGAACACTTCAAGATATTTTCGAGGAACTGCGCAGTTTCCAAATTTCCAATTTCATTAAATTCGCAAAACGTGGGATCTCAACGCGAAAACATTTTCTGAGATATATGTAAAGACGAACTTTGTACGGTCGCAGTTGTGTACATCGCGTCTTGACGTTTGACGGATTAATAAATCGAGAAAAACGTTTTGCATTAAAGACTGTTGCGCCGCTCTGCGCAACAGACACGATGATCGCAACACGCGCTTGTCTATTTGCGGCAATTCCGTCCCTGAACGCGAAAACATTACGTCAGATGCGCGTGATTTATTCGGACTTCATAATGGACCATTCTCACCTCCCACGAGCGATCCATCGAGAACACGCTATCGATATCGAGCACCTGCTTGTCACGATGCATATTTATAGACGCATCGCCCGCATACCTCGTGCCAACGGCTACACGTGTGTTCCCCGAAAAAGATTCCGCGTCGCGCGGTTTACAAAGCGACGAACGAATTTAGAAATCACAATAAAGAACCGATGACCGAGATTGGATCGCAATTAAACCGATGCAATTTGGGATCGTCGCGCTGAAGTTCAATTCCAATTGTTATTTTGTGTCTCACCAAGCAACGCATAAATAGAAGAAAATGCCGTACATACGCGCAAAAGCAATTAAAGCGATCGATAAAATAAATTACTGATAATTAATTGGCGAACATTTTCGTTGCCAAGAGACATTGCGGAAACAAATGACGAGCGAGTGGAATGGAATGCAGTTTTTCGACCGCGAGTTTACGCGGTGCAACGTACCGGAACTTGATCACCGTTTTGTGCCTGGGTGGATAGAGATCTTCGTCCAGGATCATCGTCGTGGACCGGTCCCGGCGCGTGGTATCTTCTTCGTCGATAGAGAGCGGATCAATACTGACGGTCGCGAGAGTAAGTCGCGCGACGAGACGAACTTTGAAACAGCGGCGCCGCGCGCTGTGTGCAGTCGCCGCGATGTCGCAAAAATTACTGCGTAAAATCGCGTACGGACGCGATGTTCGCAAGCTCCTCCTCACCTTTTCCTGCATCGCGATTTTAGAGCTTGATTCCAGCGGTTCCGAGTGGGAGAAGTCCATTAGCGATCGCGCAACGTGAGCAAAGTCAAGGTCACTTGACGTAATAATTGTAATAACAACGCGATGCAAAACGCACGCTACCGTTTTTTCTCATCCTCGAGCAAGGTGCACCCGTCGATTTCGTCTCGAAGAAAACATGTATGTAAAAATCAAGAAAAAAACGACTCGATACGCGTAACGTACAATATATATACATATTTTTTTAATATATAAAAATTGTAAACCGCGTTAACAAAATTACTCGCGCGACTACAACGTCGAGATGCACAAGAGAATTCCATCGGTGGAATTTATTTTCTCGCGTTTTCATCCTGCTTTTCCACGCTAAACATTTTGCAAGTTCCCGGTAACGTTGCGTACATGTGCGCGTTTATCAGTGCGCCACCGAACTCCCGCGTTCATTGTGCGTTCGCAACCGCACGTAATTGCGTAACTGCTCGCGGTAATAGTGCGACGCGTACACCAACCGAGACATTTCCCGCAACAAATGTGTTTTACAAAAAAAAAACCGGATTCGTTATACAGACGTCAACACTCGTCGAAACGAAAACTTACGCTCGCCTGAAAAAATTGTAACGATGCCCGAGACACTCGTTTCGCCGACTTGAAAAATGGTTTGCGGAGAGACCAAGACTTTCTCGTGAATATTGTCAATTGCCGACGATGCTCTACACAGTGGTGTTACAATTATGCGAACATCAACACGCGAGAACAAAATTGTTCTGTTCATATTTCGCGGGGAAGAGAAAAACGTGCAAAATCACCGCGTGGATTATTTTGCGCGGTCGCTTTCAGCGTGCGCTAACGAGAAAAATCAGATGATTTCGGCGATAAAATTACCACCACATTCGAACGTATGTAAATTTCTCATGCACGCACACATCGAGATTATTCCGCGCGCTTTGCTCTCCGCCGAGACGCTCAAAGGGGGCTTCTGGTCTGCGAATGCAGTGACGGAATCTCTATAAATAGCAGGTACGGAATACTGAAATGCGCGAAACGACTGTATCGATGCAAAAAAAAAAAATAAAAAAATGCTAATCCGCCGCGACCCGAATTGCACTTTCCATTAACAGAACTCGGCGCTAACTTTAAGAGAGTCTATTTACTCATTCACTCGTTTTCGAGTGCATCGATGACACTCCGTGATAATAAAAAAATAAAAAAAAAACAGCTGTTTTTAATAGATCTTACAAGTCATGTGACGACATACTTTGTCTCACGCTAATTAACGCGCATAATAATAAATTAAACAGTATTCTGCTTTTCAACAAAGCGACGGCGACAACGACGACGACGTGAATTTATCGCGCACAAGCGATAATTCACAGGTAATTTTGTACCGCGTTTTCCTGAGCACGAATGAATTGGCCGAACGTACAGGTGATATCATCAATATTTTTTTTTTTTTCTATTGATTTTGATATTTTCTTTCGCAAAGAGAGTGGCTTGTTTTCTTGGAACGTGGCAAAACCTTGTTATTAAGTATTTAACGTACCTGTATCTTCAATTATGATAATGTGTTTCTTGTTTACGCGATCGAGCTTTTGGAATCAACGTCTCGAAAAATCGAATTACGTGCGCGCGATAACGACACTTGCGATCGATCAGTAATCTCGTCAATCGCATCATCAGCGAATTTACACGGAACTTGCGCGAAATTACCGATCATCAAGACAGATTGTGAATATTCATCGAGCAAAAGTGGATTTTTTTTTCAGACATATTACGAGTTGCTACACGAAGCCTGCGAGTGATTAGCTGATATCCGTTGGTCAGCGAGTAATTTCAATGCCGTGCACCGCGGCGTGCGATAAAAAACAAAAAAGTTGTTTTCAAGATACCGTTGGAGATAAGGCGAATTCGAAATCTGTTGCGTAACACAATTCGACACGATCGAAAACAAAAAGCAACTAAATAAATTCAATATAAAAGTACTGAAACAAAGGTTTGTTTTTTTTAGAGTTTCTCTCTCACTGTCTCTCTTTCCCTTTGTCCTTCGCGTCGCAGTTGCGACAAAAAAATTTTATTGCATCACCGCGTTCTGTTTCAAAGAACAGAAAGATCAATACACTCCCGATGTTAATTGTTTTATTTACTTTGTCTTGTTTTGTTCCACAAAAGAGCCAACACCAATTCAATCATTTGCCAGTTACTTGTTTCCAATTCTTTTTATCGGTCTTTCGTCGATTCGCGTAACTACAGCGACGTATCGCGCGAAATTGCGGATAGTTGACGTACGAAACGACCGTGTGCCAAATTCGGGAAACAGAAATAACGTTTGTATAAATGTGTAACACGAAAGATGAATTTTCTGTAAGCGACATGACCGGCAGCAAACACGCGCGCGTAAACACGTCGAAACGCCGCGCCGATGTAAATAAGAAGCGCCGAATTGCGCAGCACTTGTGGAATGTTGGAAAATAAGCTTTCAAAATACCGCGTATTCGTCGTGTCGAATGAGAGAGAGAGACGGAGAGCGAAAGAGATAGATAGAAACACAGAGAGTGAGAGAGAAAGAAAATGTGAAAACCGGCGGCGTTCGGAAAGCAGGTTAGGAAATATATTCGCGAATATAATCCGGTTTCCGGATTACCTGGTCGTGCTCTTGAAGAAGTTGTTGCTCTCGCGGTTCATCAACTCGCTGCGGAACCGCGACATCTCGTCCTCCATCTTCTTCATCTCGGCGTCGAAGCGCTCACGTATGTTGGAGAACTCGGTGTCGATCACGCTGAAGTCGCCGAGCTTGATCGGAATGTTGCGCTTGATACCACTGTCGGCCATGGTTTTTCGATCGTGTACGTTAACACTTCTGTGTCTATCCTGTCACTGCGATCACAATCAGAGGACTTGCGCGGCCCGTCGAGATCTCGCGAATCTGACACACGACAATCGTTTACGCGCACGTCTGAAGGAATGAGCGCGGCTCGCCGACTGCCTCTTAAATAGCCGGCGACGCCGGCGATGGCCGCTCGTGGGAGTTCGGCCGTGTTCGGCTCGCGTTCGGCCGTGCCGTAACCCACGTACACGCAGGGTCGGTCACCCGGGTCACCGAGCGAATATTTGTAGTTTTTGACGCGTTCGTCGATGAGCGCGGGGCTCTGAAGCTCAATTATTTATTAATGATCAAACTAGCATCGTTAACGAGTCGCTAAAAGCTACGTTAAATATCGTACGACGATAAAACGCGATTATTATCCTCTATAAATTTACTATCGCGAACGATATTACGGCCAGTGAATTTATCTTCATTATTTTTGCAAAACAAGCGGACGACAGTAGTTTAAAATTTCATGAAGTAATTGAATATTTGATATCGACGTTATCCGGTCGAACGAAGCATGTGTATCGATGCAATAATTTTCTCTCAGATTAACAATATTGAGAAGTTACGAAAATATTATTTTTTGAATCAAGATAAACGACGCTTTGCGAGAAAAAACAGGATTCGAGACTCGTAGAAGAATTTGTTCGTATCGAGAGATTGTGCGTGGGCGAAAACGCGCGGAAACGATACGAATCATCATGTTGACCGCGCAACACACAGAAAAGCGTGACTAATAAACTCGCGCGATCGTTTCCTTATAAACAACCCCCGCGAAAGAATAATCTCGAAAATTCTTCTAACATTCAAGTGTTTCAACGGAATTTGCATACCTTTATGGACAACAAAAACAAGACAGAACGTAATTCTTTTCGAAATTAAAAACAAACTGTGTAAAACAATAGTGTTTCAGTGTGCACACAGAAACACTATTGTTTTACACAGTTTTTTTTTTAATTTCGAAAAGAATTACGTTCTGTCGTTTGAAAATAAACGAACATTTCTGCATATTAAAGCGCAAACTGGAAAATAACACCAGTGGCTTGAAATTTAGAGTAAGACGTTCGACGAGTTACGATGGCGGAGGCATTGATCGATTAATTAAAATTGTACGTCGAATTAAAAGGTCTCGTTGAAGAGTCAACAACACTCGTCGGAAGATCGGTGAGACCGTCGCGTCTTGACGTCTGCGTCTCATGTCAGATAAATTAAAGCAATTAACTGTGAAAGTCTTTACGGAAGTCGATCCAACATTGGATCGATCGCGACTTCCGCGGGATTGAAAGAAAAGATCGAAGAAGGACAATATTCCTCTCGCTCGTCGAAAATCTGCGTACGAGACAATTCAGTCGGACGCGTCAAGAGAACGCGGTTTTTCTTTACGTCATCGTGCGAAAAAAATTCTTTTACGGTATTGATTGTGAGACTCGCGGGGCGAGTGACGCCGTCATCTAATTTCGGCGTCTCGCGTCGTCACGAGCTGCGCTCGGATGAATGGCGTGGCAAAACGTCATTGTACGCCCCCTCGTATTCCCATACACGCACGTGTAACACTCGTCAATGATACGCTCACGCAAATCAGAGTCTTGCCGAAAAGTCTCGTCGTAGATCAACGCAATTGACCGAATTAGTCGACTTGTCACTTGTTGACGTTTAATTTGGCGAAAGGAGACAATTTACAATGAACTTGAAAAATATATGCGTTTTAATCAGTTTTTAACTAATTGATACAAGTGACTTTTTACACGATCGTTGCTCAACATTGCGCGCGTCCAAAAAGGCTCAAAAAAACATTTGTCTGAGCATTTTACTTGTCGCGACAATACGCCCGCTTTAGAAAGTGCACAATGTCGCATTATAGAACACAAAAACGACGAAAGGACATAAAAGACACAGATCACGACCAACCGGACCGTCGAGGTTGCTCGAAGTGTGTCAATGTCAGTACGCGCTTGTGTACTATCCTTCGGGGAGGAACGATGCGACGAGAGGAGAGAGAAAGAGACGTTCTCGCGACGCGGACTTCCTCCTCTCGTTTCTGAAATGTGCCGACGAAACGACAGCTGTGCCCCACCGTACTAGCGAGGACTTGGACGTGTGACGTCACGTGTCCGTGGGGGTTTCGCCAATCGATAAAAGGCGTCACGACGGCTCCTAATATGGATCGAAGATAAAAGGCCGTCGTGCATAGTCCGCGCGCTTTCCCGATCGATCTCATTCGTAATTGTCCGGAATTCCACAATACGCAGATCATGAAAAAGAAAAAAAATGTGATATCATCTCGAATCAAAATCTCACGATAGATCTCGTTGCCGTTCGGATAGAAATAAGTTCATGTGTCATCGAAAGGAAGTGCGAAGAATTGTTTCTCTTTCGACATATAGTGTTCACTTTCTCTCTCATTTCTGCGTCTATTAATTTTATAGTCCATTGTTTCTCTAGTACTTCTTCTTCTTTTTTTTCTTTTTTATTTTTTTATTTAAATTAAATCTCTTTCTAGCGTACGCAGTGTACGTAGATATTGCACGTAACGTAACCACACGGCAGGATCATATCGCGAGGCTACGCACCGCGAGTCTCTTGCGTGTCAGACCGGATGGTGTCACGTTACGTTTGCAGGTTTGCATAGGACACTCGTCGAAAGTGTATCGATCCGGGAAACAGTTCGTTCACGCGATCTGTTCACGATAACAAACATGAAAAAAGAATTGGACAAAAAGATTTTTCTCTCGTCGCGAGATGCAAAATATTATCATTCAATTAAAAGAAACCCGAAGCCCAAAACTTGTACGTGAACATCACGTACAATGATATCACCGAATGACGTCACAGCGCATTAACCTCACGTTATAAGCCTCGTCCGTCTTGATGTGCATGCAAGAAGTAATCTCTCTTGACGCTGTTAAAATGTTCAGAAAATTATCTCTTGCATTTGTAAAAATCATTCCGATCTATTTTACATTTCAAATGAAACATCGCACATCTGTGTGAAACGTTTTATATTCAAAAAAAAATGCAATAAATAATCGAATGTATCACGAACGAAGTTCGCCAGCGATATTTTACCGCTCGAAAGAGTTCAAGGTGATGCCTCATGCATCTCATTTCCAGGATTTATCGCGCGACGCGGAAATTTCGCGAGCAACGGAAGGAGATTCCTCATCTCCCGCAGTTCCTCCTCCAGCGACATTGAATCGCGAAGGAAACCAAACGAAGAGGAATCGAACGAATGGGAGAGAGCGAATTCCTTCCGACGTGGCCTCGGATACTCAGCGGCTGTCTCGAATTTTGCCGGTTAATAATAGCTCTCGGTAACGCGCATACCGAAGAAGAGCTACTACCTTTTCGACGACGTCAGTTTGCTTGTTTTCCCGGTCGGACTATGAATAATTTGTTCAATGTCACAAATGCAACCCGGCGTGGTTCCGAAACACGCACACACCGACGAGAGGAATTTAATTTAGCGGCGCGCGCGAGTGTGTTGCAAGCGCGGGGGTTTGATGTTGCAATTTGTCCGCTGGAGAATTTAGACATCTCTTCATTTTCTCTAAAATTTAATACATACTTTTCTCAATTTCATGCAAATTTTTTCTGAAGGATATCGGATATCTTCGCGGAATTGCGTGCGCCATTAAAACGAGATTGCGGAATGACACGTAATTATTGTGTTGTATATCGCGGTTCAACTTCCGATCGGTTAATCTCCATATACACTGACTTCTGACAATCACGCACCAATGTCAGTGCCGCGAATAGACTTGCACGTAACGCGATGACAGATGGCTGTGCGAATAAAAAAAATATGGATTGTGCAAGAGTTACATTTTACCTTTTACATTCTCTTCTTCGTCGCTCCATTATTTATTTTTATACGTCCAATCAACGTTTTTTTTAATAAAAAGAAACTGAGAAACTAACAATTAAGTAACAATTGATCTCAATTAAATTTGTCTTCGCTTCACAGACATCAACGTATTTTTCAATTGACATAAAATATACTTTTTTTCCGTTTAAATAATACAAACACAAACTACCTAGTAAAAATAATACATTTAAAACAAGTAAATAAACATTTATGCAAAATATGTTTTCGTCAAACATATATCGATGTCTTTGATATGTATTTCAAACATATATCGATTATTTCGTCCAACAAATATCGATGTATCATAGATCGATAAGTGTATTTTTGCTCTTATCATCTGAGTTTAGTTTGATGTTTCGTACCTTAGCCGCAGTAGTTTCTTGGGGGAGTTAGTGTACAAAGTAAATCTATTTTTCACAAGCACACGCGTGTTGGACGTTCCAATATGAAAACTAAAAGTATTGCAAACGATAAAGAACGCAAAAAAGGAGATAAAAATGAACAAACTAAAAAACCGTTTGACAAGAAGAAATACAGACTGCAAAAGTACAGCAATAAATACAGAAGTACGTACATCTTACATACACGTTGCTTTAAGTTAGGTTAAGTTTTTAGCTTTACATATTCAAAACACAATTGTCTTTGTGCTCTAGTTAATAAATGGGAAGAACGGAGGAAAAAGGCTATGCTACGCGCGCTTCAGAAAGAGCTGAAGAACGATCCGAAGAATCGAGGCCAAAAGTCAGAAGATTTAAGTATCATCTCAGAGAACACAAGTAACATAACAAAGTATGCACACAACATTATCAATTCCAATTATTCTCGACATTAATTCTGAGATAATTATTTACATATACATTTTTTCACTTTTCTAACAGCAATTCAAAGAAAAAAAGCTATGCCTTTGAGAAGGCAAAACGAGAATTGAAGCAGAAGCAAGAAGAGAAGGCAAGACAGAGGGAAGAGGCCAATAAGAGGAAAGCTGAACGAGAAGAAGCCTTGAAAAAGTACAGGGAAAAGAAAAAGAATAATTTTAAAATACTGTCAAGGAAGACAAGGAAAGGACAGCCCGTTATGAAGGGAAGACTACTGTTGCTGGCAGAAAAAATACAAAATTTAACAAGATAAATGTTTTACTTGCATCTGGTCTTTGATTAAGTGAGAGTAAGAAGATACGAGAGTGTAATATAATTCAATACCAGTGTGCAGAGAAAAATCATTGTTATTTATATACTGTTACTTTTGTCTATGTACAACATGTGTAGATATCAAAGTAGTTATGATTCTTTGACTTAAAATATGACAAACTTTGTATTTTGCTTATCAATTTGATTTTTCCGAAAAAAGTTGATTTTGACAAAGAAAAAGTAGAATAAACTTATTTCTGTTCTACAGTCGAGTCTAACAATGTCTTCACATGAAGTTGGCGTTTTGTATTACATAGTAACTTCAACTTCATGCATG
>QVNV01006500.1:0-23480 GCA_014825455.1 Pseudomyrmex pallidus | reverse complement strand
TTTTCTTCTACATCACAGGTATGTACTTGTAACTAATATAGTGCTGGAGTTATTGGTATCCTCTATGAGTTACTAGGCTGGAGTGCAAAGGGTTAAATTGCGCGTATAGCTCAGCGCCGAAGCACACGCGCGAAGATACACTTTTGTGGCAAATAAAAAAAAAAAGTAGTTAAGATTCTGCACGTACGTGTGAGAGGAGGTATTTCCAACTTGCCGCGGCCGTTGTCAAGCGTGACAGACAGCGATGACAAAATCGTGTACAACTCTTACAGAAGACTTATTCGAAGACGAAAATTCATGTTCTATTCGCGCCGTATATTCGACAACGCGCTATTTGTTCTTAAAACTCTACATAAACGTCGCGTATAAACTCGTGACGTTCGACCATACTTTAATCTAACGTGTCGCACGTAAGATTTAGAAACTAACTCCGACGTGCTTTGTGCTCGCGAATAATAGAAACGCGTTTCAGCAGTTGTCGACTCTAATTGATCACAGCTTTATACCCCAAGACAGCTTCAAATGTAAGCGCTGGTAACAATGTGACTGGGCCAAGCTCTCATCTCGTTGTACAAAAATAGATGCAGGGCTCTTGTTTTATCGAGAATAGGAGATTCGGAAGAACGCGCGCGCGCGCGCGCGTTCGTTCTGATGTGGAATCCTCGCGTTTGATGTGGAAAAAAAAATTCAATATGAGACTTAGTTCTTCTTCTTCCTTCGTCCATCCCAAAATATTTTTATATTTTTGTCACACACGCACGCAAGAATGATATAAAGGAGATAAAGTGAGAAAAAAAGATATGTATAACATTTTAATTCGATGAAATTCAATGCCAAAGCTTTAGCCGCATTGCTGTTCGATTTTCCATAATTCCATGATTTTAGATCACACTTGACTTCTCTTTTGTCGGCTTATTTCACATGAACAATTAATACGAAAACAAACGTTGAGCGTTACAATATTTAGGTGTTTATACAAATCAATATAAAAAATCAACATTCACGGGATTCGCGAAAAGCTTGTAAAAAATTGCGCGTACCGCCGTAAAAACGTTTCGCACATGAGACGCGTAACACAATAGTTTCCGGCCAATTTCGTGTCCAACGCTTCCCATAAAAAGACAATATTTTACTGCGATGAAATATCGCGCGATAATCCTGCAATAAAATACTACACAAGCAATAGTAAATAAATACATACGCACACAGACATACGCACAAACAAACAACGAACACGATTTTTCAAAATAAATCGCACGAGTAGGATAAATCGACCGACATAAATTTATCTAAATGGGGTGAAGGCGTTTCTTCATCCTATCGTCCTTTATCTTTATTTTCGGTACCGCCCGCCGTTCCGCTCGTCGGTCATTGACTTCGAAAACCGAATGACTCGAGTCGGAAGTGTATCATTCGGCAAAGCCGACATTCCCGACGACAGATACGACAGACGCGTCGGAAATCGGTGTTATGTTCGACGTTTGCGCCTGTGTTCGCGCTCTAGTATTCATTAATTAAGCGGCACGACGTTTACGACGAAAGTCAATATTACGCCCGGCTATGAGCCAACAAACAACCTGCGATCGTCCGTAATGATAATTGCTAGAACTCCGGGACAGATTTTCTTCTTGAACATGAGATTTTCACAAGCGTAAAAACAAAAAAAAAACAATCACGAAAACAAGTGTGTAGGAGCAATGACCGAGAATGTGCCGCTGCGAGAACAAAGATAAAATAGAATAAAAATATACATATATGTAACATTATTGTTTTTCGGCAGAAAAGTTTTTAGGCATTAAATATTTTGCCAGAAAAAAATTAAACAATGAGATTTTAATTTCGTTGATTATTTTTATCATCTAAAATTTCTCCAATTAAAAAAAAAAAATGAGATAGAGGGAAAGACACGTACATAGACGAAAAAAAAAACTAAACTTATTTTGTGAAACTGCGCGTATTTTATTGCCAATAAACGCCGCCTTCGTAGAAAGTATAAAAACGTCGTCATAAAGATAAAACTGGCGCGGTTATTTCTGCGAGTTTTTGATTGCGTTGGGGAGGAGGGGGGGATTGACTTACCGTGCGGAGATTCGGTACCTCTCGTGTGGCACAGACGTTCAAGATTCGTCTTCTTCTTCGCGCCGCGCGGAACTGCTGTTCGTCTGCCGTCGTCGAAGATTATTTGCTCGTGCGGGAGGATCGGCCTGTTCCCCTTTGCTGGCGAACTCCATTTCAGCGGCAGCAAAGCGGAAAAAGACACACCCTCGTCCAACACTCCAAACACTGTCCGTGACACCTCAAATTTTCCGGGTTTATCTTGTCTTGTTAGTTTCTGCTTTTCGTTATCCGAGTTGTGTGTTTCCTCTTCGGAACACGCATCTTTTTAATTCGTAACGTTGAAGCACGTCTCGAACTGTTTCAATTAACAAACATGTGAACGAAAAAAAAAAACCCATATCGGGCACACACTATAATGCATAGAACTAGAATGAGAATAGAATATTTTTATTTAAAAACAAACTTCACACAGAGTAGGAACTTAATTTTATAATCGCCAAGTTCTCTCGGATTATATTTTTCCGTTACTTATGCTCGCTGTGTATAGAACATGCGTCGGGTAGGGTTCGTGTGAATGACGTTAACACCTCTCGAACAATGATGTACCTGTTGCATATCCGATGTTTTGCGCGCGTATACTAAACGCGCGGCGCGGCGGTGCCTGGCGTGATTTCGGCAACTCAATCAAGTCGACATGAAATGTTGGCACGTACGGCAGGTCGAAAATATACGAAGAGGAAGAGGCGTCCGTCAGTCTGTTTGTTTAGTAAATGACACGAAAATGATCGTGTGACGGATCGCATGCTCCAGAGGATGCCGCAGGATCGCGCGCGTGAAAGATATTTTACTCGGGCCGTCTCGACGCCACACATCAACGCTAATTGTTACCGTTTTAACGCCTTGCATTCCGCCTGCGACTCGCGACGAGTAATTATTATAACGCCGTTAAGGAAAGAAACACACTTTTACTCGTATCATTCGATAGCAATCATTGCGAGATAATTCAACGAAGGACTTGTTTTTATTTTATGTTTTTCGAGTTTATTAAACAGAATGTTATATCACTTTCTATTCAAGAGACTCAGACTTCGTTCTCCAGCTAATTCGGGAGAACTATCGGAGAGAAAGCGCGTTTACGACTTCAATTTACCACCCAACGTGGATAAGAAGATATACGTGTATCGCTTGTGCACTTCATAAATCTCGATAGAGCCTGTACCCTATTATGAATTTCGTTGAGAGCAACTGCGTTACAAATTAATCACCATAAATCTCCACCATCTCTGTAACACGTTAATTTCTCAACCCGACGCGGAATAATTCGGGACTAATTTTATTCGGCGAATAAAACCGTCAGTGAATGTAATGGCGCAAAGGAATCAGGACACATTCTCGAAAATGTGTCTGTTTCTTTTCTGAGATAGAGAATTAACGAAAGAACAAAACACTCTTAAAATCCTGTGATGATGTTTCTATTCTTATCCGTGTCTTTCTTTCTGTTGTAGAGAAGAAATTTTGCTCCGGTAAAAAAAAAAATTATTATATTGCGGTAAAATATCTCTTGCGATGAAAAGTTGCGAATCGAGTGCCGCGTCGACGACGAAAATTCTTTCGGGCCGAGTTTGTTAGTTCGGGATTTATTGGATCTCGAAGTGCGTTCGTTCTCGAATGCGGATCCTGCTTAATATAATCTAAAATCGAGTAGCGATAAAGACCACTTGTGTTTCGCGCCGCCTCCACCGCATTATTTGAATATCCGCGTGCGAAATTCGCGGTGGCTAAGATCCAGCGAGTGTTTCGCTATATTAAGATCGCACTTACGTAACGGATACTCATATCCAGTGTGTATATATGTATGAATATTTAATATGTTCGTCGCGATGCACTCTCTCGGCGAAGAAACATGCGAGCGATTGTAAAATTAAAAAAAAAACAAAACTGTTGGTTGAATCCTTGTTAAACTTCTAATTCGCAAGAAAATCGATTCTAATCCTGAATCGATATGAAACAATCATTTGACACGCTTTACGGGATTGTGCAGCAGATACACTACCACCATGCGATAACAGGGCTGTCTTTTCACAGTGGGCAAGCCTATCTGCCTCGTGTTTAGATGTTATGACTAAGAACGCCGTGTGGAAGGGGATTAATTCGAGATTACACTCGAATCATAATTTTCGAAGGCTCGATTCAGTTTTCGCCAATCAACCGATCACAGCTCGATTGAAAGGGAGCGACCTGGAAAAAATTCCAAGGTGATGAGCGAATTCGAACTCGGAACTTCCTCATATTCGCAACCTTTTGCACTCAGGCCGCGAGACCAGTGAGCCGGGTGTGAGTTAACTTCGCAACTCTGTTGCAGCCGAGCGTCGACAAAATTGGCCGTATGTGTTATAAAAAGTTGATTTAATTTCCTTGCCAAACGCCACACCGTGTGCGAGATATTAGTTTTAATCACAAAGCGTATTATGCCGGAGAACGAGACATTTGTTAATCCTATATTTATCGTTATTAATGTAAAAGTCATAAAGTTTTAAACTAAATTTTTTCTCTTTCTCTCTTTCTGTCTCTCGTATTAGTTTGTATTTAATATAATTTAGTTACACTAAATATATTGTATTTAAGAGAAAAATAAAGTTTAAGTTCAAAAATTCATATAAAATGCTTGGCTATAGAGAATGCTTGGCATCTATATGAATGCAGAGATCCAAGATTCGATTCCTGGCCAAAGTGTCTTTTTCGCAATGAAATTTTTAAATCTCATAGAAGAGTTGGATATAGTTTAAATTGGATATAGTTTAAATTGAATTTATACTTCGAATTTCCACACATGGTGTATTAATTTACATGTCAAAAAAAAAAATTAATTTCCGGTATATGTATTGACTTGAGCTTTAAAAAATTTAGTTGTTACTATATAATATTTTCTAACAAGAGATTTTTGCACGGAAAAAAAAGTTTTGTTACCATATGGTCAGCAAGAAAAATTGTTCAGTCTACTGAAGTTTTTGTTTCATCAACAAAACGTTTGCTAGTCATAAAGTAACTAATTTCTTATTATTCTAGTACATTTTTCTTTTCCGTGTGCATATGTGCATGTGTGAATCTTCAAAGAGATATTATCTTGCGATCTCTCTCAAGCCGCACTTTAGCCATTTCGTGCATATAATGAGTATAAAGTTTAGTTAGATGAAATAGCTTTCTGGCACTTTCCCAACCACACGTTAACGAGTCCTATAACGAGTTTTACGAACTCGAGTTATTATTCCGTGTCATTGCAAGATTTAACGTTCTTTGACAAGTACGACGTAACGACGCCATTTCAACGCGTTCAACGACCGTCTCGATCATAGAATCAATTATCGCGAGCAGGCACATTCTTTAAATAACTTTTAATTACAAACAAAACATTTATTATGAATTTTTAGCTTTTATTAGGTTTAAATAATTACAAAATAAAATTTACTTACGTGTTCTGATTTCGTTGTTCGATCAGTGAAATTTGAAAAAAAAACTCCATGTGTGTGTAGAGATTTTTTAATATAATAGATTTTCTTACGACGCACCTTTGATGTAATGATTAAAAAGAAAAAAAAGAGAGAAGTGCATTGACCGTACCAGATTGTATGTTATTTTGTGTATGATATTTTACTGAAATTGCATATATTATAAATATGCTAAGATCTTCGTATAGACAAACTTTATAATAGATTTGTTATGTTTTTAATTAAAAAATGCTTTTTTTCTCTCTCTCAAATAATCAGTAAAAAAACGAGAGAGAAACAATCTTCATTTCAAAACGTTCTTCTGTTTTCTGTCTTCCGTTTGTAACTTTGTTCTTGAGTTATTCTTCTCACTTTTTACCGCTGACGAACTTTTATTTTCTTCCTTCGCGAGGATGTCTCCTCTTCTTTGAATTCGTGATGCTATCAATGCACATAAATACTCCTGTTGTTTCTCCAGAAAGAAGACTCCGAAACGACGCACGACGAAATTCAAGTGTTTCCGGTTCCATGTAAAACCGTGACGGCGCGATGAAATAATGAGAAATAAGAGAATTAATAATTTGGGGGCGAACGATAAAGAAGTGAGAGTACAAAAGAGATAAACTTGAGTTATCGAAAGTCGAACAGAAAAAAAAAAAAGATAATACAAGTAGACACAAGTGTTGCAAAAATCAGTTTCGCGCGTCGCGATCGCAAAGAATTTAATTAAAGAGCTCGGCGCAACAAGTGATTTATAATCTTTTCTTGAATAAACTAAAAACAATTTTCATGTATAGATAAGATTAATTTGTGTGAATCACAAAATTTTAATATAGATTTGAATATATTTTCCTCTGAGAGACGTTTAAGAAAGACATAAATCTTTTCGAAAGTTCTTGAGAGGATGAAAACATTATTAGGTCACTGTTGCATCCCCTTCAATTTCTGACTCCGCGCCCTCCGGAAATCGTGCGTGTTCTGAAGAAACCCCGCGACTTCCTCCGTGTCAAACGGCGTGTATTTTCCTTTCGACTGTGTATCCTTCGGGACTGATAACGATGCGAAGGTGGACGCCTCGATGCGACTGACTGTTGGCGTTTCATTCAAGAAGGCGTCGCGACGCCAGCGTCAAAGCGCGCACGCGCCGGCGGGGGCGCGGTCTTTCTTCCTTCCGTCGTCTATTTGGTCCGGTGATGCACCCACGCACGCATCACGCGCAGCCACACGCACGATCCACGCACGCGCGTGTATCACCCGCCGATTTATTTCGATCGATTGAAATATATACTGGTATTAATAGACGACGAATAGGCCGCGTCCTTTTCCGCGGCTGCAACAACTCGGCTATTCGTGGAGCCGAATACGGCTTTTCACTTTTTTTCTTTTCTGTTTTTACGTTAGGTTTTTTCAGATTTCTTCACGATTTTTCACATTAGAAAAACAATTCACGATCGATCTCTCTAGATCTTTGAAAAATACAGGAGCTTTTCGAACATTAAGAAATTAAACACGCCTATCTTATTTGTACGAGCATATTTTTACTTTTCTTAAGAAATAGAAATGTTCCGAGTGAAACAAATTGCCGCAGTCAGAGATTCAGCCGATGATAAATTACACAACGAGTGGCCGCGGAAAAGAAAAGTGAATTTGAAGTGTTACAACGTAAGATCTTGGACCTCTTTGGTGCGATTTTTCTGAGTCGCGGACTGCCATGAATAGATCGGCCGCTCGCGTGAGTGCCGTTGGAAAATCTCGCGATCACGTCTGTTTTTATAGATCGGAGAAACTCTCTCGAGCGGAGCGATCGTTAGTGTGAGATCAACGGTCTCGATCGCTGTTGATCGACAATCCGCTTGAGAGTTTTCGAACTCGACACTCAGTCCTATCTTCAAAGCAAAACACGCTCGTTGAAACGCTTTTACGATAACGGCAACTTTGAATCTTTTCGATGCAACACACAGCACTCGCACATTCGTAGAAAAATCACAGCCTTGCGTCCGGCACTTATACGCGCGATTGCAAAAATCCCGAAATAAAAATCACATATGATATTATGTAATCGCAGATCCGTGCTCCGAAGAATCGAGCAAATCTTTGAACGTTACAGCTGTGTGAAATTTCTTTCAAAATTTGTACAAGACTTTGCAAAATCATTTTATCAAAATTTGTCAAAAACAACGCTGCAATTGGATGTATATTATGGATTTGCATTTTGAATATTAAATTAAAAATGCACCACTTACGTTAGCCACTTTGTTAAGTTATTGGATCGGTTTTTAGAAATCAATTTTGAAAACCTGTTGCAAGTTTTCGCGAATGACAGCGCGTTACAAGGCAATTTTCTGTTATAAGCAAAGAATATATAATAGAATCCGTGAATTTATGGATTCACACACTTCCGTCCGTCGGACGGAAATAGACGCGAAATGACACAGTTAAGCATCTGGGTGTCGTTGAAATAAAAGTTGCGGCCATCTGGATATGCGATGTATGGAAAAACAAACTCTCGTCGTTTCGATCTTTTGCGTTTTACGACTCGCCCAAAAGTCGTATCGTAATGCGAATAATTTGGGAATGCCCGAAAATATATCAGGTGAACATGTTGAAGTTTTTTATTTTGTATGAATTTGTGTCTGATATTGTGATTAGAAAATACACGATGACACAAAGAATTGATAGATAATTGATAAATATGAAAATAACGAAGAAACCATTAATCATCAAGTAAGAACTATAATTGTAAACTAATTTTATGAAATTATAAATTAATAGATATATTCCATTGTTAAAATTATACTTGAGTAGTTTCAATATTGAGATTTTTCTTTTTTGTGTAATATTTCTCGAATACTTACCTTACTATCAAGATTCGGCTTGAAAAAGTCCGGCAATTTGTTGAACGGTCGACTAGCGTGTTTCGCTTTCTTTAACCCAAGAATATATAAATATGCTATTTTCAACCCGATTATCGCGAGAAAAAGCGACGAACAAGTTCTCGACTTTTGAGAAGATACCATCACGCGCGTATGTAAAGCAAAATACAACAAGTAAAATAGAGTAAAATTCATTTGCTTTATAAATATAAATATACTTTTATATATTCCAAATTTACTCGAACACAGAAAGAAATGTGTGTTTAGCAAAAAGTGTTTGCAGCCAGAATCAGGCATTCATATAAATATTGAAAATTCAGGAATCACAGATTTATATAAATGTAAATTCGTACTTTTCTTTTTTTTTTTAATGAAGTGTCATTCTATATTTTACCATAATTGGCTATCGAGAAATTTGCGGAGAGAAAACATGAAGATCGGAAAGGAAATCGGAAAGAGCTATAAGTTACACGACAACGCGAAGTGGAAGCGCATTCATAAGGTAAGGTAAGAAGCGACGTCTATTTCCGGATGCGCGCGGCTTCCCAAATATACGCGACTCCACTCTTCTTTACGACGTATATAGTTTCCTCTCCGCGTTTCGTCTCTCCGCCCACCATTTCCACATCCGCGCGCCATTTTAGCGGACTTTGGTCGGTCTCTCACGTTCATTAAGCGGTCTCTGCCACCGCAGACGTATTTAAACAACCGTAATTGCGCGTTTAATTCTTGCGCCTCTTCGTCGCAAAGAGATAATCCATAAAAGCACGCTGTTATTCGTAAACGTTTTAACTTTCACTCGGTCACATTGTCGTTTTACGTATTCTCTCTCACGTGACTTTACGTTAAAATAATAAAAGATAAAGATATATTAAAATATTGATAAAATATCTAATATATTGCCTCAAATTTACATTATCTAAATTTTTTAATATTGAATTTTATAATTCTTCCTCAATTACGTGAATTATTAAATACACGTATCATCAGATGCCATTTTGTCGGCACACTGAACGAACTTTCTCATAAAAATCTGTCCTTTCAAAAAGTACTTCGAATTCAGCGAGTAATGTTAATTAAACTGTAGGAAATTATTCAGGCAACATTCTAAGTAACTCAGCTTATTCCGAGGATCCATCGACTGCAACCAGAGATCACGCAGATTCGAAATCTTGCGCGCTTTCAACAAAACAGTAATGTAACCGCACGTAAAAAAAAAAGCCATTTTATATCCGATGTGTAATAATTGAAAAAATTTATTAGAACTAATATATAATAATATGTGTGTTGAGTTATACATGAACAGAAGATAAAGTGCATAAATGAGCATAAAAATATATTGTCTTTGTTTCAAATTATATTTCTAAGGAAACTTAAAAGACATATAAGCAAGCAAAAATTAATATTCTCTTGCGAGGAATTAAAATTCATACCCGCATATCTCTTACTTCTACGCATGTGTTAAGTGAGACTATTTTATATAATATATATATACGTGTATATATATATGTGTGTGTCAATTATCATAATTTATACAAATTAGATTTAACGGAATAAACTGCGGAGTAAACATGCGGGTTTAGAATTTTAATTTGTCTGCTATTTTATGTATTTTATATCTGCACAGTTCTTAGCCTGTAAATTAACAAAAAAATACACATAATTATTATAATACGTACATATATATACATACATACATATATATATATATATATATATACATATATATATATATATATTTTAACATTTGTACTCTTTAGGTATGAGTGGATTGAGGAAGCGGGTGTGTATTCGTGAAATGATCGCCGCGCACAAATGCTTCTCCTCTCTTGCCATTTTTTTTTTGTCAAAACCGTTTTCTTTATTTTGTAGAAAACTGCGTGATAAGTACACCAATAATCTTGCAATGTCGAAGTGTTTGCCGATTTATATCGGAGGCAGAACGGGACAGGCAGTTCGGATGGACGGACGGATGGGGAAAGAGCTTTTTCGATCCTCGTCAAAGTCATCACACCGGTGTCCGAGATCCGAACAACCTCCCCGCCAGACCCGTCATGTGTTACATCGTTTGCTTTTCGTTTCATTTATTTTTTTTCTTCTAGCAAGCCAGAGCAGTGAACAACGAACATGTCTTTTTCTTTTTTTTTCCCTATGTGATAGTGTGTGATACGATTCTCTATAGTGTATAAAAAGAACTCTCTTTCATATATATATCTCTCTTTCTCTCATTCTCTCACTCACTCACGCACTCACACGCTCTCCTTCTCGCTCCAGCCATGGTGCGCTCGAACGAACGTGACTCGCATCCGAAATGTGCATCTCGCAAGCGCGACGCGCATCTCTTCGAGTGCTGCACGAACAATCTTCTTTTTCTTCCTCCCGTTTCCTTTTCTCGCTTTTTCTCACTCGCTCTCTCGTTCGCTCACTCTTTGCTTCTTCTGCGACGAATCACGCGAAATTTTTTTTTTTTTTTTTTAATTTCCTTCGAGATGAAATTTTCACTCTGTATCTTGATTTTCTTTCATGTTACTCTTTGTAGAAGCGATCTACTACTTTAAACGACACTGTTCCTACGACATCGATCAATTACTTTGAAAAAAAGGATTCCCGATTTCCGCTATCTCTTTCTCTCTACTTCATTCTCGCTGTTCGCTCGCGCGCTCTCGTTCTTTCTCTCTTTCTCCTTCTTTCTCTCACTCTCACTCTCACTCTTTCTCTCTCTCGCCCGCTCTCGCGCATCGCCACGATTTAACAGTTTGTTGTTTATTACGTAAACTTGTCGAATTGACGCGACAAGCTCTGTCTTTTTTTTTCCTCATTTTCTGCCTTCGTCGCTTCTTATCGCGCTCCCTCCTTTACTTTTTTTTTTGCACTCTCTACCTCCGTGTCTCTCTCAGTCTCCTTTTTCCTTTCTACTTTTCTGGAGCTTATCTGCAACGCACTTCTTTTCTTCTTTCTCTCTCAGTCGACACTTTTGCAAAACACAAAGGAATTTCATGAAACTCACTGATTCTTCTTGTGTTTCGCGAGCAAACTGTGAGAAAGACAAAAAAAAATCGGTGAATCGCAGAAGCTCTTCTTATCGGCATGCACAATTGGAGGTAAGGCTGACTGCAGGACGCAACGCACCTATACGAACAACGGCGAGACACCATCCCTATGGGTTCGTTTGATGAAATCGCTCCAACGGATCCACGCCACAGGGATGATTTTTAAGGGGAGGAAGAGGTAAGGGAAAAGAAAAATTAGTATTGATTGGTCGAAAGACTCTTGGGATGGATTTCGCGAGAGGGACAATGGCGAAGCTCTCGACCTCCCTTCCACCGCGAGGGACTAGACATACCGATATTATCAACAATACAATATTATAATTATACAGCTTAAAAACAAAAGTTTTAAAATCGCGAGGGGTGTCGTCATTCTCGACCATCCCTCGCCTTTGCAACCACTCCGCTCCGCGTAATTTCGCCGGAGAGAGGACGCGAGTTATTTTGGAACACCTTGGGAAATCACATTACGCCTAAGAGAGAGAGTGTCTACTCTTCTTCACCGAATGCACCGTGTCGAAAAAGGACGACGGTGTATTATCGGTGTATCGCACACGTCACCCGAACCGGTGGATCGGCGGTCGCGATCATTCCCCGACCGGACGCACGGCTCAACGTGACTAGATTATAATCGGCAGCCGTTGGTTTAATCTCTTCTCGTAATCTTCATTTTGATCTCGCGACGCACAGCTGCAGATTGTTCGGCCGATCGTCGTATCGTCGTAATTCCAAAAGCCCAGAGAGAGATCAGGGCGGAATTAAAACCGCGAGATTTTTTTAAAATATAAAAAAAGGAAATACGAGAGAATACATTTTAATCTAATAATCTAATATATTATTTATAATATATAGTCTATATATCAATAATATATTAACTCTATAAATTCTATCTTTCTTATTTTAAAACGATGAAAATTGAGTCAATTTTGCGGAAATGCCTTATTCTCTTATAGATCTTACGATTTAAAGATCGTTTCAATTCCGATGATCTCTATTTTTCAGTTTTGTTTTGGTAGTTTGTTTTTACATTTGCTTGTGTTTTTTTTTTTTACAAATAGGCTTTGAAATGCGACCACGATTTACGATCCGCTGTGGAATCGGCTGATACCGTATCAACAATTAAGGCGATTTCAAACTAACACTTACTTAGCGTAGCGATGAGATCGCTGTAAATCTTAGTTACGCGAAAACACGATTTTATAAAAATTATGTGACTTAAAATTCACTTAAGGCCGATTATATAATAATAATATTAATAATAATATTAATAATAATATTAATAATAATAATATTAATAATAATAATAATGAACAACATCTAATTTAAATTATAAATAAATACAAGTCATTTTCAGTTCTTTTAACACGAGCTAAGCCTAAACAATTATTTTCTTCACGACATGCAGTTCTTTCTTTCACATCGCTCAAGATAGCAATTTCGAATGTTGAGCCGTGGATTCAGACAGGTATATCGAAGAGATATTTCGTCTTAGATCGCTTTTATCATTCTTTCTCGTCTTTCTTTTTTCTCTCTTTCTTTCTCTCTTCATCTCTCTCTCTCTCTTTCTCTCGTGTCAAAAGGCCACGATTATATTCATATGTCTCGCACCTCTCAAAATCCCAATTAACAAATTGCTAATTATATCACGATGTCCGATAGCAATAATAATAACTTGCTAAAATTTTACTTTGCCTAGAACTTATCGTCTAAAATATCTCGCGCTTGCGTCGTCGTGTTTTCAATTCAATCTAAATCGACAACGTCGCAAATTCAACCGAAAAACTTGCACAGGACCCATCAAAATTATATATGTTTTTATCTCGCATTCATCCCTTTATTGCTTTCTCCTCTCCCGCGTGTACAGTCTTCCGTTCATTACAATTTCTCCGTTCCTTAAACACACACACACACATATTACTTATTGCATAGAGAAGAAACAAATGCGTACATAAGAGAACGAGACGAGTACGTATAATGAACGGAAAACTGAGTAAAAAGAGAGGACACAGTAACAGAGGTGAGTGCGAAAATGTAATTAAAAAAAAAAAAAAAAATTATATCAGACATCTTTACTCCTCGATCGCTTCGCTCCGCACGCGCTAATTTCTTTACATAGAATATGATTAAACTTCATCGCCTAATATTGCATGCGCGTGAACACATTTGAAAGATGAAACAGAAAGATGATATTTCCCTCTCTCGATTCTCAGCACACAGCGATCAATAAACATGAAACGAAACAACGTCGCCGTGCGCAATTTGCCCGGAAACTGGTATTAAAGATTACAAATTTTATTTTTAATGCTCTTTTTGCTTAGGAAGAATATCATTTTCAACGATAATTAGGACCTCTCGCCGTCGAGACGTTACGTCTTTACGCATGTTAAACGCCGAATCGTGTGTGTCAAAATCGCACCGCGAATATCGCACGGGCGATGTATATGTTACGGGATGAATTTTCTCAGAACCGCCCCGATCGGCATTTTCCCCTCGGAAAAGAAGCGGAAGCTCTCGAAATTAACGAAGTGCACACGTTGATTATTCCGCTTTTACGCGTGGCATCTTGTTCTTTTTGTTTGTTTGTTTTTTTTTGTTTTGTTTTCTTTTCTCTTGTCTCGCGCATTCTTCGTATGTCACGCACAATCCGTAAATCACAAAGGGAAACATATAAATTTCATTACAATTTTCTCTCTGCGGACTCTTAAGAAATACAATAATTGGTGACTTCTCATAAAATAATCGACTCTGATTTGCTCTATCCTTAGATTGAGATTCGAAGTTGACAAAGCGTTTCCACTGATATTGACGATGAATGATCGGCTCAAGGTTTAACTTATGATATTCGTTGAATTTTCAACTTCAAACTTTGCGAAAATCAAATACAATATTTCAAAGATATATAACAACTCGATATTGAATGTATTATTTTATTGGAGCGGATTAAATTTGTTTGAGTGACAAAAACCTCGGAAACGCGTCATCAAACTCGAGTTTTTGTTTGAATAGAACTCATCATCCTTTGTCAAAACTGACGTCTTATCTATGAATAATAATAAAGATAGCGTTGTCGGACAGTGCGAGCCATTCGGAACGCGGAAGGGTCGCGCATCTTCTTCGTCAAATTTAATTTACTTGCACGGCGTCGTTACAGAAATGATTAGAAATTAAAATTAGATTCACAAACGAAGAAAGAACATCTCAATCCGATGTGTGTTCCGATCAACTAGTAATACTTCAAAGAAAAAAATATACACATATGTGATTGATATGAGAGCTTGTGTCAAGAAAGATGGACATTTTTTGACGGAGGCGTGTGCGCGTCCCATCACAGTTTCGTATGACAGGCCATCTCGTGTTTTTAATGTATGCATGTTGTAACGTATGTTTGATGTTTTACTTTTAAATCAATATGTAGCATATCGTTTTTTTTTTATTTTTATTTTTTTATTTTTAATTGTAATAAGTATATTGATATTGAACTACCTAGTCTAATATGTACAGAGTTTCCGTTTTCACTCTTGGCACTACATTATCCTCCTATAGCTCTTCACACGCATACACACATGCACGCGCGCGCGCGTTTCGCGCGTTTTCTTTGACTCTTTCCTTTTTTTTTTCACCCCTCTTCAACTCTGCAATTAACCGCGCCTGTTGTGCGTTTTTCGTACTACTCGTTCCGCACACGCGCGCTTGCATTTACTCGTACGCACGCCTGGTCTCGCACTCACGCAACCGAACGAACGATTCGCTCATACAACAACTCTTGTACCACATCCGTCCGTTTCTTGTGTTTTCCTTTTTCTCCACAACCACCATTGCGTGAAACCACACACTCCCGTCCGGCCGTCGTGCAGCAGCCGCCCGTCGCGAATAAAATGTTATATCGGCAATAAATAATTTACTAAGTCTTTGTCGCGATGAACATACTTCCGCGGTGTCCGACGATCGAGCCTCTGTCGAGAGCTGGAAGAGGATAACCGGCAGATCCGCTTTGTCACCTCGCAATTGTTTTTTTCTCTCCGAAGTAAAGCTTCTCGCCGAGATGATCCCGGGGTACGGGAAAACTCCTCGTTCCAAGATAGGCCATCGCTTCGCGTCGCGCGTTGGTAACGCTGTTTTCCACGCTCGGGTTTCGGACCGCCTCCTCTTTTCTGTCCTCGCGTTTCTTCCGGTAGCTTTTTCACGCCGACGTTCGACGCAACATCGTAATCCTCGTGCCACCGCTTTGGAATAATTTGAGATCTAGGTTAGACACTGGCCGCGTGTGGAATTGCACAATGAGACGCGTCGACGAACAATAGCGGCGACGCATCGACTTATCCAGTAGGAAAAAAAAGAAGACAGCAGCGAACCAACGCACGGCGATTGAGCGTAAGTCTTGATTTTACTCTTCAATCACTACCAGGAGCCGGCTTCTCTACATCTACGCCGGCTCTTCTTTAGGCCACGAACGGACGACCTCTTTTCTCTCACACACGCACACACACATACACACACACACACACACACACACACACTCTCTCTCTCTCTCTCTCACATTATAGAAGAACGTCGGTCGGAAAAATGATCCAACGAGGATACCACCGGCCGGGAGGACATTACCTCTCGCGTGTGTGCAATACTCGTTGCTGAACACGATGGGACGCGACCGATGTGATCTATCCTATGTTGAAGCTTCTCCCGTGAGTCAGTCTTGAAGGACATCGTCGTTGCCGTTACAGTCGCACAGAACGAGCTTGAGGACCATCGTTCGTCTTCAAGATCGAACGAGGCGGCTGCGACAATGACGACAACGGCGTCGAGGAAGGAGGACGCCGCGGATCAGACCTTCCGATGGAATTGCTGCTCCTGATGTTGCTGTTGCTGCTCTTGCCGGCTTTCGTCGGTCTCACAGGGCACCACGGTGATGTTGGACAGATTGCTACTGCTCACGTTACTATTGGACTCGGAATAACTGGAGAAGGGCGGTTTGCTGACCGGCGCCGACGTCGACGACGACGTCGCGTGGCTCGGGAACCTTTTGAACACCGAGCGCGCAGTGTTCAGCAACGTGCTGGTGCTGCCGGGGCTCTGACTCCGCGCTATCCGGCCGGAGTCGCCAAACGTTTCGAGCAGTCCCGAATGAAAAGGCTGATTGAGTGGTGGGGTCCGATAAGGCGGAGGGCTCTCGCTATCAAATACCGTGCGATTCGGCGGCGCCCGCACACATTTCTGATAAATCTCGCTCTCCTGAAAATAAGCAAATTTGTTAATATAAAAAATGAAAACTCACTTAGAAGTGATCGATAAAACCGCGAGGGAGAGTAACATTTGTGCTGATATCAGAAACTCAACGACAAAACAGAAAATCAATGTAACACATTACATCTGTTTATTTTAGATATAATCAATTGTTTTAAATGTTACAATCGTAGTTAAGAATTATTTAAGATAGTAAAAAACTATACCGTTTTTTTTACCTACTATTTTATAAAATCTCTACAAATACAAATCCGTGACACAATTGCGACGGTTGCAACAACTTTAAAGTGACTCTACAAGCCGACTGAAGTTTAATATTTCTGCTTACGCAACGATGACGGGACGTAATAAGTACTTAAATCTGAAGATTCACGACGTGACAAGAAGCGAATAAATAAATATGTTTTTCGGTCGTTCCCCTGGCCATAAATCAGCGGACGGACAAAAGCGTCGCGTCATATCGTCGACACGTTGCAGAAGTATAGTCGTCAAAGTTACGAATGTAAATAGAACTGTCAGAAATCTATGCGCGGTCATTTGCAATGCGCGGATCTGTTTATGGACCGTGACGCGTTTAACTTGAGAACTTCGTTTATTGTACGACTTGGTAGAGACGCGCTACCAAGAAAATTAATAATTATAAATTCAAAAATAAAAAAAATATAAGGATATCATACAATTTTAGAAAAGAATAAAAATTTTCGAGCATTCACCGAATTTTCCGGATCCGAACCGGTTTTCACCGGTTCATTAGGATTTTCTTCGAAACTTTCTTACCATCTTAGTACCAATGGAAACGGTGCGAATCTCACCTGTTCCGGGTTGCGAAGGTGAAGATCGGAATGCGCCCCGTACGGGTGTTCCTCGCCATCCGGGAGCTCCAGTCGTGGCGGCAGATTGAGAGCGAGATCCTGTCGAACGCTGTCCGAGCGGATCGCGCGATCCCTCGCCGCGGCGACCATCACGTCCTGTACGTCTCTACGTCTTTTGGCATCGCCGCCGCCGCCGACTCCACCACCGCCCACCGCACCGGCCGGGTCATCTTTCGCCGATGCACTTTCGCCGATGCATCTTTCGCGTACGCTGCTGCCGACCTCCATTGCTTGGCTCACCGACAGCATCTGCAAAGTCGAGGATCGATTTTACGACTTCGAACAAGGTACAGGTAAGCGTACAATATATCGCTGTAAAAAATATTTCATACCACACTGTAAAATATTTTGAATTAAAACACATGGTCAGTATTTATAAAAATACAAATTTTTTTAGTTTTTGTTGTGACCATTTCACAATTCTGGAAATTTGTGACGAGGAGGAAATAATGGAAAGTACACATATCACATTTTTAAATATTTTCTCCAAATATTTCCTCTTTAAATATTTTCCATTATATAATTCTATGAGACTTATTTTTTAATGCGCGATCGAATTCAGTTTTCGAAATTGAACCTCTCGATGAACCGAATTCGTTCGATCGTTTTTCTTCGCTTCAGGCAAAAGAATTCCCCGTTCGTTCTTTCGAACACCGTGGATCCGGTTTAAAACATCTGCTCACGCACGCACGCACGCACGCGTACGACTCGCTCGTAAGAGGCGGGTTGAGAAACGTCACGTCGTGACAGTTGGCAGCACCACAGAATGGCGTGGTTTGTGGGTACCTCGAGAGGTAAGACGAAGAAGGTCGTACGAGCTTCAAGTGCCGACGAGCGTACGAGCGGCGAAAGAACGAGGTCGCGTGCAAACGCACTCGAACGATCCGCGTGCTTGCTTTCCTTTTCGTTCGGCGCGTCTTCGGTGGTTTCGCATGTCCGTCCAATTGACCGTAAGATCGAAATAGATCGATCGTGCTCGACGACCGTGAAAGTTTCCGTCGCGTGTCCGAGAATATTCCGAATCTCGACATTTATAATCGCGATCATATGTACATTTAAAATTCTTGATGTGTCAAATCTTTTTTAATGCAAGTTTTAAAGATACGCTCGAATAAGATTGTTTTTGGAGAAAAAAAGAGCGCTTCTTATAAATAAAATCTTTATTCTTCTTCTTAATCTAATCAGTTTCTTGAACATATATATTTTAGCAAAAATAATAAAATTAGGGAGAAAGAGAGAAAAGAGAGGGAGGGGAAAGAAAGTTCCGCCTCTCATTAACATAAAAGTCTAAAATTCTATTCCATTAGTTCACTTTGAAGTGCAAGAGTTCCAGACGTGGTGCCACGTCTGGCAGACCGAGGTATTAAGAATGTTTCTACCGATGTGATTTTACGACAACCTGAACGAGCGATTTAACGAGCGAGCGACGATGGGAGTCGTTCTCTTTCGCGAGCATTCGCCGGCACGTGCGAGCGTTAACGACCGACGAGTCGGTCGGTCGCGTTAAAGCTTTAAAGGGGTTTTCAGCACCCCTCCGCTCACGTTCTCGCGGCTCGTCCGAGGCCGTCGAAAGGGAAAGCGGAAGAGGGACGCGGCGGCGGCGGCTGCGACGACAACAGAGAGAGGGTGTGCAGAAGAGACAGCAACGACAGGAGCGACTGACACACAGAGAGGGATGAATGTTCGTATGCGTCTCTCGTTGTACCACTGTTATCGATCGCGGCATAACTCGCAGTGTAACATTACGTTTGCTTGTTACTGGTGTAAAGCATGATCCGATTCACATTAGTAATTTCGAGCGAAATCTCGAAATCTTGGTCACACTGTGATGTTATTTTATTATTTCTTACAGATTACTGCCGAGATCAATCCTTCGCGGTTCAAATTACTTTCGACCAATTAGGCAATTTCAAAATTAATTTGTACAATTCACACAGCAACACAAAGTATATTAATCACGAATATTCGCGGTATTTGGATTGTCGCAACGAGTTCTAATTAGTTACAAAATTACACAACTTTACTTCTCACAAAGTAAATTACTTTTCTTTGAGAAGAAGTTGCAAATCGCGGTACTAAAATGCTTACAACAAAGTTTGATTGAAGATGTTCGCTAATGCGATTCCTGCCTAATATTTCGCGAGAATATCTTATAAATATTTTTAGAATCACGTTCCAATATATCGGCGCGAATACATATCTCTCTTTCCTGATAACGTCGATACAAAAAATCTTATTGTCTTTTCAATTACTCCATCGCGTTCTTCATTTACTTTATATATATCTTTTCGCAAAATATCAGATTATAAAACCGATATATTTATGTATATATTCTCAAATTTTTTCTTTTTTATTTTCTCTTGCTAACCGTGTTGTTATATCGTGTGTTGCATAACGACTGAATTATTCGCACGGCGACGTTGTCGGAGCGGCGCGATGAGGCGAAAAGCGCGGATGCAAGCCGGATATGTGAGGATGAACGAGAGAAGATGAAAGAGAGACGAGAGCGCGAGGTCGTTCGGTCGATCGATCGGCGAGATAGCGCCGTTGGCCAGTGAAGAGCAGCGACGAGGTGGTGGCGGCGGCGGCGGCGGCGGTGGCGGCGTTCGGCTTGCACCGATGTGCTCGAAAACGTCATAGCGGCTCGCAAAAGCACGAGCACCGGTAGTGTTGTAACGGACTTTATGGCTTCCCGAAGCGCGCCGCTGGCACCTCGGTGGACCATAAAACCATGGTCACACTCTCTCGCAGTTGCGGGCTCACGCTCGATACCACCCGCCGCGCGCTCGTCGCACGAAACGTGACACCCGTCGCCGGAGTCCCGCGATTGAAATTGCAGTTTCAGAGAAAAGGGTAAACTTCGCCGGATCGATCCTCCGCTCCGCGCGCGTATTGTACGCGTTCCCGAGAAACTTACCCTCCCCCGGTTTGTTTCTCTCCCGAGGGAGGGTGGACGTCAAAGTCGACAGCGACGACGACGTGGTATTTCGCAGGAGTAACTTCCGACGATACGAAGACTCGACGCGCTTCAGTTATACGCGAGAGAACGCGACGTAACGTCGCCCGTATTTATTTTCGTCGTCGTCGCGTCGTTATCGGAACAATGATCGCGCGCGCGTATCGAAATCGAAAGCGAAGAGACACATTCCACGCGCAGTAAACTGATATCGACTGAATGATTATATATAAATAAAACAATGAACTCTTTTTAATAAAAAAAAAAAAAAAAAAAAAAAAAAAAAGAAAGCTTTTGTTTCTCTGAAAAAAAAGAGAAACGTATTTTTCTATCTGTGCGCGAAAAATATTTGCGCAATATAAATATGCCGTGATATGCCGTCAAAATTTTTTATCCTGTTTTTTTTTTCTTTCCGCTGACCGTGTGAAAATGTTTTTTATCGGAGAGGACGCGCGCACCACAAATATTTTCTTTCAGAAGACAACATTTAAGAAAAAAAAACAATATTTGCGATGCTACCTACACCGTTCGATCAATGTCTCGCCTCGAAGCCGCCGACAAACAACGATTAAAATATACGCCAGCCAATCGCACGTCGTCGATAAAGCGTGTATAATTTTTGACGTCGCCTCGCATCGCTTTTAGATTACACAATTTCTGCGTCGTCGTCGTCGTCGTCGTTGTCGTCGTCGCTTTAACCTTGTCTTCACGGTAAATATTATGTTCAACGGAGAGTGCATACGCATCCCATCCTCAAACATTTCGGTGCACATGTGAAATACGAGCGGTATATTTCAAATGTTCTTAGTACACCCGCACGAATCATAAAATCGCATTCTTAGATGCGTGAAAATATTAGAAATTAATGGCATTCATAAACGTGTCACATTTTAGATTATATTTTTCAGAAAAATCTAACAATATCTCGTAAAATATACCCGTTTTGGACGTCGATCCGTTCCACCCGTTAGAAGGAAAAAAGTAAATAAATAAGTAAATTGAAATTCCCGAGAGATGCGTCGCATCTTTCGTCGATTTTTTTTTTTTTTTCACGAATGCCGGGAGCTAAAATTGAAGCTCACTTGTATTCTTCTCGCGCGTGTCGCGTTCGTACCCACACACACACACAGAGAGAAAGAGGCGCTTTTCCTTCGAAAGAGCTTCCGTTGGCTTATATCTCGATCGATTTCGCGCGCATCGCGCAGACATCTCTTTTACGATTCCGGCGGACGGATAGTGATCCGACGATAACAAGCTGGAAACGCCGCTCGTAAGTCTTCCTGCTACCTGTTCGTCACGATCGCATCGCACAAATCGGATCCGATGTGATTACATTTGTTCTTGTTTACAAATGGTGTCGCTCGCCGTGTATTTACCTATTTCACGGGTGCGCGATTTTACATTATGTATTTGCCCGCGTCTTAGCAACTTAATTGACAATCACAAAGAGTGTTTTTAGACATATGGAATCTCTGCGATATCTCGCGGACATTCAAACTTGCGAGTTTTGAAAACACACAAACACAAAATTTTAAAATCAATTTTTTCTCTGTCGGAATAATTGTTAATACATGTGCCTTAACAATAGAATAAAAAAAATAATGATTTTATCAAAAACCGTTTACATAAATACATAATAAACTGCGACTCTCTCTTTCTCTCTGAAACTTCTTTAAGAATTTGTCATTTCCAACATTCTCCTGTGTCGTTCTTTCGTCTTCGTCGTCGTTGTCGTCGTCATTTGGTAAAACGTATCGATCGAGAGAACGTACCACCCCGCATGAGGGCAATGCACCGGGGGATACATCATGCACAACGCTGTAAAGCGCTGCAACTATACTTTCGCAGCACCTGCTACAACTTTGCGCGCGTAAAGGTCGTTCTAAAAAAAAATTCTTCCAGCTCGCGAAACATCGATTTCCGAACGTCATATAGCGAGAAATTCCATTTCGCGTGTAACTGAAAGAGCTAACGATTTTATGTAACGTTGCGCTTGGTTTAACGTTGCGTTTTTTGTTTTTTTACAAAAGAATCTCCGCATTAAATGTTAATCAGAATTAATAATGTTATTTACATAACGCTCTAAGTTAGAGGGCCACCACCTGCATCGTTCATTCCAAGAACGTGCATCGGACCAATCAGAAATCGGATTGAAGCCACAATTGCGGTAAGTGTGGCGCACGTTCTGCAAATTAAAGCCACCCTGATGAAAGCACCAAATTGAAGCACACTCCCGAAGCGTTAGTACTTTGCAGTAACGGTATGGCAGTTCGTCTTTTTTTTCTTTTTTGGACGAGGGGAAAGCATGACATTTTGTCTGCAATGCTCGCGTAATCGCGCTGCCAATTATTGTTATCGCTCAAGGTCACGAGACAGATCGGTTCCGCTGGTGGCGTCGTCGCGCGTCGCGTTGATCTCACTTCCGCACAATCGCGCCACAAATTTATCCGTGAATTTTTCTGAACACAATTCGCGCAAAATATTTATTTCGTCAACTCGCGTTTCTCTTTTAAGGACGTTGTAGCGCAACAGTCCGATGCAAAAGTTTTACGTCTGACAATGAGTATAGTTTGGAAGACGATATTTCTGAGCGGTGCCGACCGAAATCTTTTGTACTGAATCTGCTCTCGTACACAGAGAGAGTATCTGTTTCGATGCACACACACTATGAAACATCCAGAGTGACGATCTGGCAACGTCGCTATCCGCTCTCACACGCTAAAGGCCATCACACACAAAATTACTTAAGGGGACGTAAGACGTAACCGTAAGAAAATTGACCAAGAATGTATACTATATCCCCACTATTTTCGGACGTAAGACGTGATTGGTCAATTTTCTTACGGTTACGTCTTACGTCCTTAAGGACGTTCTCCGAATTATTGATTTTCTTAGGATTTTCTTTAAATTTGCGGTATACATAGTTTATGATCTATTTATAACGTAGC
>QVNV01006499.1:0-52495 GCA_014825455.1 Pseudomyrmex pallidus | reverse complement strand
TTTTGTGTGAACGAACTGCCGATAAACACCGTTCGTAGACAATCGGGCTTCTAGTTTTCAGTGCTCCTCAAACTACCGTTTCTTACAGTTGGTTTGCTTTCGCAACTTCGACGTCACGTAATTGTATCGAACGAGGAACACCATTTGTTTTTTAATTTTACATCGATTTCTTTTTAATTTCTCGATTTATTAGTATCGCGCGTCGTAAATCTTTCTCGTGTCGCGAGTTTCCTTTCTGCGAAAAAAAAAGTAGAGCAATTGTTGACCGCGAAATGAGCGGTGTTTGAACTTTGTACATGCGGAAATCGGACGATTAAGTCGCCAGAACATAGAAAGAGAGAGAGGGAGAGATTATACGGCATCGCCGATTCGCTGCTGTTCGAGGAAGAATAAAGCGTGCAATACACGACGCCGAGGGCGAAATAAGCGCACGGTTTACGATGGTCTCTGATTAAACGCAGGCCTCTATCGCGCCGAAACATCCGTGTTTAGATAATTGGAACAGAGCCGCTCCTCTCACTCCCGATACTTCAAAGAAGATCATCCCCGTTTTCGTTCGCGATCGATCGCGCTTCGAAAATAAACTCGTTCCCCTTTTATTACATTTCGAGATGATGCAAGGCGCGTTTGTAAACGTTTTTTTTTTTTATTTCACGTCTATCAATAAGGCGATATTGATGGTTGATTATTTTGACGGGGTAATTATAGTTTCGCGAATCTATCATTCTGTCTCTCTCACGTCTCTCCACGTTTGTTTTCTGGCACAAAACCGATGTAGTTTTCCAAATAATTTGCTGATTCAGTAAACGTGAGTTCAGTCGTTTCGCGAACAAACGACAAATTGAGTAGATTAAAATTATCCTTAAACTGTATATATCCGTGCGAAACAATTTCTCAGAGAAGACATTCTCGGAGGAGGTCTTAAAAATATATATCCTAACGAAGAATTCACGAACGTCATCAACAAGTGGCGCGCGAGTTATTCTAGAAATCGCGCGATTTATTCCCGTCTTTTCGCGCGTTCAAAATCTTCCACTCGGAAGAGAATCGCGCGACTGTTTCCCTTCTCGTTAACGTTTTTTTTTTCTTCTTTTTTTTTTCCTTACGTCCGTCGGAGCAGCGAGACGTTTATCCGCAGCCGACGTGTATTTCGTAAGTTTCGCCGAACGCGATCGATGGTCGGGCGCGATCAGGCCGCGTCGAAAACAGAGACGTTCTCTGTTCCCGTTCTCGAAGCTGGAATCTCACACTCGCGTAAAATCCCTCAAATATTGGCCTATGCCAGTGACCCCGGCTCGGAGATACACGAGTCTCCGGTAAAACGAGATACGGAACGCGCTCGAATAAGGAACACATTGTTGTCGGGAATCGCGCGAAGCTTCGAAGGGTCGAAGAATCGCGACATGCGTTTTAAACTCAAAGTTTGTACGACATGTCGGATAAGAACTGACGTACGAGAGACGTTTTTTTTTCCGACAACGTCGACAGTATTCGTACAAAGACACATCCCAGGCGTTTGAGAGCGCGATTCACGAACGCACTTCTGAAGACTGTGTGGAACTTCGGTAAAAAAAAAAAATAGATCGAATCTCGCGCGCGAAAGAAATGATTGACTGCGAAAAGAAATGCGCCCGATAAGCCCGATAAGGACGGAGCATGTCTTTTTGCATTTGGAGAAATGTATATTTATTGGGCGGGTCTTTCGGCGGTGAAACCGCCGCGCGCGTGAGGAGAGCAACCTACTCGAGAAGGAGATATCCGGAAAATATTTATAGACCTCCGCGCCGAGAAAATAAACGCTCCTTCTGGGAACCGGCAGAGTTATGACGATTTAAGTGCCCGTTTCAACGGAGTGTCGAGCATTGCCGTCACGACGCTCGACGTCGAACCAAAAGTCACGTCTATGCACTCGCTTTCCGAACTCCGCGCCAGCATGCGGGTCCATACGCGCGCGCGCGTGAATTTATGGCCTTTCCAATTTTTCTCCTCCCGTTTCTCCCAATCACTTCTCTCCCAAGTTAAACTCTAGAAGCGCTCGACGGAAGTATCGATTTTTATGAGAGATTTTTTTACGATGATTTCTATTTCACAATCAAAGGCATTCTGTAGGACTTTCATCTCTTTTGAAACGATACCTTTGCATCAACTAAATGAGGTATTAACATATTTTCTTTTTTTTTTTATTGCGATCCACAACACTTAAACGAGCTATTCGCATAAAGCGATTAAAAAGATGATATTGAACGGAAATTCTACAGCAATATTAAGGACTTGACGCGGCTAAGATAGACAAATATATATTTGGAGCAGTATTTTTAATAAATTAAATTAGCTCTCAAGTAGAGATCAGTAAAAAAAAAAAAAGCGCAAGTCGAACACGTCGAGTGGCTCTCGAACGATAAATTATGAAAATCCAACGAAGGAGGAAGAGGCGCGGAGCTCGCTCTAGATGTCCGCCAACACTTTACTTCTACACGACCCAGTTCGAGAACTCGATCGCTGCTGACGCGTGAAACGCTCGGTCGGAGTCGCGTCATTGATTTTCGTTGATAAACGTAAAACGCCTTGTGCGACAGATCGCCGAGCGTTTCACGTGTTTATCATGAGCGTGCTACTGTATTTATCATGAGCGTGCTACTGTGTGCTGACGTTAACGCAGACGTCCGTGTACAAGCACAAGTCGAGGTTGGAACCCGATGTGTCTCTCCGGAACGAAGCAGCGTCGAGATAAGACCGGGAGAGCCTCTTAAGAGCTCTAATGGCGTTTCAAGTCATTCTTTCCACGAGAACATTATGAATAACGTCGCGTTTCCGCGTCACGACGCGACTGCGGGTCTGCGTTACGAGCGCGCGGATTGAAAATCACGTGAACAACAACGTCGAATAAAATAATTTTGACACTGCAATTATAAATTATCTTACGCGTTTTTTTTCGAAGAGTCAAAGTGGATCTCTGGCAATAAGAGTTTTAAATTTAGAAATATATCTTCGTGAGAGAGAGAAAGAGAGAGAGCACGAACATGTTTATTCATGTATAAAAAGTCAAGTCGGAAGATTAATGACGTTTTATAATGTCATCCAAACACTTGGAACGCAAAAAAAAAAAAAAGAAGAAAAGAGAAAGAGGGAGAGAGAGAGAAATATTACCTAATTCTGAATTTTAACTCGTTTTCTAGATCTCGACGTGATAGCATGATTTACGAGTGTAGCGCTTAACGTTAATCAATATCGGTGTACAAGCGGGCTAACTAACACGTCGACGCGGCCACGCGCGGAGATTGGATATCGTTAGCGCGACTATGACGGCACGTCCATCGCGTAGGTTCAGCCTAATCGAATAATTTCGATCGGTAACGGAGAGAGAGTCTGATCAGTGCCAGAGTGAACCTGATTTATGATATCCCGTAATTAATCCGGGTCGGTCTGGTGGGCGAATGGGAGGACGAAGAGAAGGAGGAGGAGGAGAAGGAGGAGGTGGAGGATCGTAAAACCGTTGCAGCCATCGTGTAAGGTCATCGTCCCCCAGATATCTCCCAATGGGCCGCTAATGATCGTACCTACGATTAATCACGCGCGGCGTATCGCGCGCACTCTCTTCATATACGATTGCGCGAGGCACACATCGCAACCACCGTGTGTCATCGCGCGCTCTCCCGACGGCAGCCAACTTGGAAGTCGAAACGAGAGAACAAGCCACGAGGAAACGTGCCGCTACTAGTATAATTCCCTTGAGTCGGCGATACGCAGACCGACCGGATTTATGGTCGAGCTCGTACCGAGAATTTTCGGGGCAGCGTGGCGCGACCAAGACGCCAAGCCGCGTGTTGTACATGTAAATTTATACGGTGAGAATACAAGTTCGACGATAGAGAAATCACCGGCGTGTAATGGGCGTTTTAGCTTGATCGGTTCATCCGGCCGCCTCCGATGAAACTTGACCGAAGAGGAAGCGATGCTGTAAATTTTCGTAGCTTTCTGGAGACATTTAGACGCGCGCGCGTGTAGGATTTCTTTTTCGACGTTTTATAAATTTCGTCCGAAAACCACGTGGAGACGTTGGGATGTCCGGAGTGAAAAAATATACATCGCTTCTATCGAGCAGTAATGTAGAAAAAAACATTTTTTTTTTAATCACGTTGTCTTGTGTAATTACATCTTAGAAACCGATGTTGCAGCACCAAATCGCTTCTCTTTATCTGTCGACCTGCACTAACGAAGTGTATTTACATGATACAACACACAGGCCCGTGTTCCAAAATATAAAACGTCTCTACGAAACAATAGACATTTTACGATGAAACAAATGTTCCCTTTGTCACAAAAGAAGGCTCGAAACGTCTTGGTTCAAAGTTCCTATATTTTTACGCTCGAACTACACGAACTTGAACGACATGAAAAAAAAATAAAACTACAAAGGTGCAGATTGCTTCACGTGTAATAACAATAGCTCCGTTTTATTCGATCGATATCTCGCCAGATCTAGAGATCTATATATTTACAGATCGTTAGATGTGTAGATTGTCAAGATCTCCGTACGTTTATAGACCGGTAGAACTGCCACGTCTATAAATCAATTGATTCATAGTTTCATAAGCGCCGCTCTCTCTTTCTCTCAGATATTACGCGCGCGCGCGCGCGTGGACAACGTTTTCTTGAATCGTACCCGTAACGCATTCTTTCTCGCGTTTCTTTTCCCGTAGTTTCCTTTTATTCTCATGCATACGGCAGAGAATGTAGATCGAAAGGACACGATAAAATCGCATAAAGCTATTAATCACGCTTGACAGAACAGGGGAGTTATTATTATTTCTTTCGATTGTCTCGGATTCTCGGATTTTCCAGAAAGGTTCGTTGTTTTAATTATCCGGTTCTCGAGTTGACGAATACATTTCGCGTGCGCGCGTGTTATTACTTTGCGCGCGTTAGACCAGTCTGTCTGTCTTTTTTAATAGTAAAATAAGCTTTTTCGTGTTAAGCGCGCGCGAGGGAGCTTTAACGGCACGGAGAGGTGACCGATGTCGCGTCTTTCTCGGAAGGTCCATTGACACCGTCCCATTAAGCAGACGGACGACAAAACAATTTAGCGTTAATTAATGTTGCGCCGTCGGGTCCTTGCCGAGAACGTCGCCTCGGAAAATGTTAATAAAGCCCCGCCAGCGTTTACCAGACTTTATCAACGGACTCCACTTGCTTCGCTATAAATTACACTAAACTCGTTAACAAGTTTTTGTTGCCATGTAGTCATTTCTCGCTGTTACCCGCAATTTCGTAAATATGCAGATTATATCACGTATATGAGTATAGAAAAATACTTTTGACACGTGATTAGCACGCAATTGTTAGAAACGGATTTAATATGAATAAATTATGCTAATTCCTTTTTTATCTTCACTTCGATCAATGTGCGAAAAAAAACGCGATATATGATGTGTGATAGCGATCGATCTTTAGAGTTACGAAACTTTTACGGACTCCACGATTTCTTTCTCGCTCGTCTGTTTTCTTTTTCCGTGCTGCGGAGTCAAACGGATTTTAAAGGGTCGCCGACAGATGCCCGGGTTTCAAGAGGATCCTCTCGGCTGAAAGAGGTGGACGAGGAGAGCGGATCGGAGCCGACCGGTCGTGGCGGCGGCGGCGGCGGCGGCGGCTCGAGGAGCGGATCTCGCCGGCTGGTCGGCGAGGCAGGTTCGCACGACCTTAGCGTTTCAGTGTTTGCCCACAAATCGACAAGAACTGGTCGGTGCAGGTTTTTCTGGGCGGTAACGAACCAACTGCAGTAGGTCGGCCGCAGTAGGGATCGCGAGGAGAGAGATGGTGCGCTCCCGAGTGCGTATGCGTGTGTGTATGTGTGTATGCCGCGCAGATGCCGGGAGTGGCCTTGCCCTTCGAACACAAGGCCAGAGTTCATGAGCGTTCTCCGCACATCGCGCGATACATCCGATAAGCACCAACTTCGCTGTGGTCCTCAGGATGAAGCCCACGCTTTAGCAAACAATTTTCGAAAATTTGAGCGAATTTACGTCGAACTTCTTTATAGAGTTTCAGTTTCCTAAAAATCCAAGATTTTTTATTGCGCTTGGACGTTGTAACATGACGAATTTTAGATATTAAATTAAATTTCTGCTTTAAAGTTTCAAAAAGAAGAGAATTTTCTCACAAGTAAACAAGTTTTTAAGTTTCTACTTCAATTTTTACCTCAAGAATTTTCAATCTCAAAAATTTCTGGATGTTATAAAATCGAAACATCCGTGTTGCGATTTTCTGACATTTATCAGATTCGAGATTGACTTAAGAGATGTTTGCGTCCCACGGATTCGAGGAAGAAATCTTCAGAAATCTCGGTCCACCTGGCGATCGACCGAAACTCGTCTCTCTCCTATCTCGCCTCTCGCGCGCCGGACGTACAGCCGAGAGATCCGTCGACGCGATTGCTTGGCCGATGCGGCGGCGGTGGTCGAACTCGTTATAGCCGCATCGGCCCTGATCCGAGAGAGTTCCATGCCGTCTGCGGCGCGGCGCCGATGTTGCATCGCTGGGTGAGAACGAGACTCCGGTGCCCGGCGGAGGTCGTCGCATCGGCAGTTAGCAGGTCTGCCGTTTGTGCAAACAGCCTCGACGCTGCCTGTGTGAGTCATCGCCTCCTCTCAGAGGCTGCTGCGTGTACTTTCGATCGTCGATGCCTCCGGCGTGCGCGACACCTCTCTCGCGGGTCGATAAACTTTGTTATCGTTCGTTCGTAATTCGTTCGCTCGTGATTCGAAGATCGTTTACACGGTCGACAAAAGCAACGTACGTACAGACTGAATCTCTCGGAAAAAAAAATTTATTGGATGGAGAAGATTTATTGGAACGAATAAACGAGACGGCAAACTAATCTCTTTGGTAGTCGCAAAAACATTTTGCGATACAAGACAGCTGAATATTTCTTTTTATTTAACAAATTGATCGTATCGTGCGCGAAATTTTAATTCGTCACGAGAAGCGGCGAAACATTGCATTGCTGCGAACTTGTTGACAAATTCGCGCTCACGACGGTCGTCGGCCGCGCGGTCGACCGAGAATATGAGTCACGACGGCGAATGAAGACTCGCGCGCCGGGTTCCACGACCGAACACGGCGTATTTACGCGCGACACTCTCGCCCGCGCTATTATCATCCCGTTGAATATTCTCCTCCTCACCTCGTCGGTTACTTTCATTCAAATTGGTACGGAAGGATCGTACGAGGTCGCTGGCATAAAATCAGCATAAGTCGGCCGCTGCGACGGGAGAAAATTCGTCGCCGTTGATCGCATACGCGATCTGGCGGGAGAAATCGCGACGTGTGTGACGTCAACGAAATTAATTAAAAGAATTCATTATATAAACAAGTTGACCGACAATTTGCACTGTCTGAAGTCGCAAAAACATTTTTGAGAATATGTTTAAAACTACTGTGCGACAGAGACAAAGAGAGAAAAGCGGTTTTTTTGTTAATTAATATTAATCAAGTGGAACATCACAGAGAAAGAGAGAGAGAGAGAAAACCGGGTTTATAATTGATCAAATAAATCTCTGAGACACGACGCAAACGCGAAAAATTATGATTATCTCAGCCTTGAGCGCTGAAAGCGTAGCGCGATGAGCGAACTTGATCTTTGCCAAACGAGATTCCAGTTTTTATCTTTGCCTGCGATATTTCTTCAATTTGCTCATAACTGTCTTCCAGTGGCCGCGACGGTATTGTTTACTTTTAACGTCGACCGTGTGCTCGTCCAAGTATGCAAAGTGGAAATTGTTTGCCGATCTCGTTGCGAGTGGTATCGCGTCACCGCTAAATGCACTCGATGCGTCTCGTTTCATCGGCCGTGGATTGTTATTATAGGCGATGAAATTTGCATTCTAAGAGTACGCCGTGCGTGTTGACACGCTTCCTGGCGTCTTCGAGTAAAGTTTCTCCGTCTGCCCGCACGCGGATGTCTGTGCTCCACGTCGTTATCTCGACGTTAATGACAACGCGCGCGCGCGCTTGATTCGAGATCGGATCAGTTCGGTATGCGCGCATCTCGAGGCCGCGCGCGAATCGACACCGCGTTAAAAATGTCGCGGTTACACAAACGAGACATAATAAACGAGGCGTAATGAGATGTGAAGAACGAGATAGGAATATAGACAGCGATATAAAAAAATTTCGCGAGATATCAAGAATCTCTCTCGATTCTCTCGCGACGTGATTCCCGACCTTGGTCGGGAAAAATACGAACGTGTTAAATTCGCGAATTGGCCCGTAACGCAATTCGCTTCATTGAAAATTGAAATTATTTCATTGCGATATGGAATTTATTGTATTTTTGTGTTGTTATAATGAACGCAAAGTTTAAAACATGAGAGACGTCCCGCGGTTGTTACCTTATTACGAACCCCGGTTTAATTTGTTAATGCCGGTCGTTAATTTTCACCGCGTTCTTTGCATTTCATTTCTTAATCGCGTATACGCACATATAATATCTTGTTTTGCGATGCGTTTCGTCTCGTTTTTAAACGAGACGCGGATTACGCATCCCTGCTTCGCGAACGAGATGTCGCGCGACCGGCACTCTTGTGAGTAATCGTCGGGTGCCTCCGATTTTCTTGTTTAATCAGTGACTCGAATCCGCGGTTTCGGAACAAAGGAGAAAAATGGTGTCGCCGTTGCGCGTGATTAATCGGATAAATAACGTTCGCTCGGGTCGGTAAACCTGGAAGGAATGCGCGTGATTACTCGGATAAATAGCGTTCGATAGGGTCGGTGAACCCCTGCGTCACGATCTCGTGCGAAAGTTGGAACTGTGTGTTTTCTTTGTAAGTTTCTTATCTGCGCCGGGCGCCGGTTTTCTTCTGAATAAATACAAAGAGGTGTCTTTACCCTTTTTTTTTACTCTCAAGTATATTGAGTTTTTATTTCCGAGAGAAAATCCGAATGTGTGTGTGTGTGTTATTTTTCCAGCTGACACTCAGCGCGCTCAGTATAATTTTGCGTTTTATAACAAAAACGCGAACATTGGCCAGACGATAAAAGTTGTCTCAACAAATTTAACATTTACGAAAACTTGTTCCCAGACTCTCAATAGTTTCCATTAACGATCGTTAATTCGATGATGTCACTCCCAGATTTTGGAAGATTCTTACGCGATCATTCAAATTTTATGATTTCCCGATTATCTTATTTCGACACGTTTCTCCTTTCGTTTCGTCCTTGGCGAAAAAACAACGGCAACGTCTGCTTGCATTCCCGATTGCAATTGTGGATTATTTGCGCTCCCGAGCACAGCGTGGCATTGCACCGAGACGCGCAGACGTTTGCCCCGCGGTACGAGGTCAGACGGTGACGCGAGGTGCGAATTTATCCAACAACTATCGTCTCTCTCACTTCATCCCGGTGGAGCCCTCTCGTCTCTCTCTCCATCTTTTTCCCAACGAACGATCACGAGCATCCGATCGGTGCCCCTTCTCTCCCACGCCTCGGACGCGAGTCCGTCCCCTCGATCGACCTCCGGTTTGCCGCGTCGAGTTGCAACGTCGGGCTGAACGATGAACCCGAGAAGAGAGAGTCCGAGGGTCTGAACGCAATAAGGGATAAATCGAAAATGCGAAGGATCCGTTTCCGTATCCGTAAAGAGGGATATCACGTGCACCTGCGGTAGCGAGGAACAAACTTTACGCAACTTTCTTCGGGGAACAAGTTTCTCTTCTTTTTTGAAATGTATAAAATTTTCTCGATCCGATGGCTTTTATTAAAAGGAGAGAGAAAAAAAATCGAATGAAAATGAAATTCGTCTCTCCGGAATCCCTCGAAGATTTTCTACAACAATCCTGTTACTCTCTTTTCCTTTCTCTCTCTCTCTCTTTCTCTCATGTCGGAAAGTTTAACGAACTTCAACTTATTCCTGTCTTGCGCCAGACCCCTTTAACTCCCAGTTACGAATATCACGGCGACCGCGTAACTCCGCCTCGCTTTGCTGACGGCAAGAAACTTCGACACTAGCGCGGTTAATTAACGCTCTCTCGTTAATGGAACCCCGATCGGCGTATCCACTTAATTACCCGCTCGCTGTCCCGCGCCGATCTCTATACGAGCTGGAGTAATTCTCGATAAGTGTCGATCTACCTTCCGTCTGCATCGCATTATCCGTCGTCGCGAGCGCGCAGAGCGATCGGTAGAGCGACAACTCTCTCGCACAAATCTACAGATTTCAACTTGCCGCGAACGGAGATCAAAGTGTACATTTATCGAGTTTGCGATTTTTAATTGGTTCGCTTCTTGTGTTCGCGAGTGCAGTTTCTATTCCGCGTACGCGCACATACTCGCGAACGATTTCGCAAACATTTGCGTAACCCAATTCAGTCTATCTTACGCGTTGCATTGCGGACGAAGAAATCAAGAGGACAGACTGTATGAATTTTCGTCGGCGCGCATTCGTCATCCTAGACGCTGTCGCCTGTCGCCTTACGCAACGCGACGCATACGGTCGTAAGTCAGGCCGCGGGGTCCGGCACGGTTTGCGTATCCGGTCGCACGCGCGCGCATACACGTGTCCCGCTAAAATCGGCTTATCGGCGGCGGCCGCGCGGCGTGACTCGCCGCCGAGCGAGCGACGCGAGTGTGCGGACTTAAGCCGGTCAGCGCCGCGCCGGTGATCGACGATCGACCGGCCCCGCTTTCGTTTATAGCGCATTAAGCTGTTACGCTCTATTACGGGACAGGAGGAAATAAGCGGTAAAAAGAGGAATAAAAATATGAATATTGACCAATCACGCGCGGCGCGCCGCGCGCGTACGCGCCCTGGGGGGAGTGACCCCCCCTCTGGAATTGCTCAATTTACTCGTTTCCTTATTTCTACTTCTTGTGCCCTTCCATCCATTCCGTAATGGCTATTACGGTCGCGTAGCTGCGTCCTTCTCATGCGATAGCCGCTGTCTCTCTCGCGCGCGCGCAAATTCTCCCTTCGCGCTTCTCCGTTGTCAAAGTCGAGAAGTCGCGCGCGACAGCGCGACGTGTGCTACGTCTCTCGATCTTTACGACACAATCTTGCCGTTTCTCTCGATCGCAGAAATTTCACACGGTTTTAACCGACTTCGATTGCCAATTAATTTAATTATCGCAATACATCAGCGTGGAATACTGTTTTATCATGTCTTACGATCGGTTTGCATGCATGATATTAATTAATGACATGAGCGTAATTAAGATGCCGCGTCTAATTTAATTTTAATCGATTTCATTTTTTCAACGCGATGATGCTGTTTGCCACATCGAACGTTTGCTCCACATCGCGGATGTAACTCGAACGGAGGCAAACATATTTTTCCTGAATACGAATCTCGCAGTCGCGCTTCTACGTGCGCCGCCGCTTCAATTTGCATTCCTCGCTTTCCATTTGCGTGCGAATGCAAGAACAGAGTCGTAAAAGGAGCTAGAAGCGCGATCGAGTAGGGAGCTTCGACGGAGTCGCGCCTCGCTGAAATAAGGCGTCTCCGTTTCCCCGGGCGTCACGTTTTATCAACGAACATCGGTGTTATTCGAACGCGCGCGGGAGGTACGTATGAAAGACGAGAACCCGATGGATTTTCCTTGCTTCGGGAGAGAGAGAAAGAGAGAGAGAGAGAGAGAGGAAAAGAGAAAGACAGAATGTCTCGCGTCTTCGTGCCCCGACTCTAACGGTACACGAAGCTACAATAAAACGATGGCCAGGATGTCGTAAATTCGGTCGCTGCGCTCAGGCCGAAGAAATTATCACGAAATCACGAGAGCTTCACGTTCTCGTATATCGACGAGACGAAACGAGACGAGCGTCGTTTCGCCCGCCCGTAGAGTCAAGCCGAGTCTCAATGTCGGAGAGGTCTTTACAAAGCCGGTACCTTTACAAGTGCGTCCGGTAATTAGCAGGGATTCGATTAGCGAGATGGCAGTGGTGGTGGTAACGCGCGTTCTCGCTCGTGAGTGAGTGCGTGCATGCGTACGTACGTACGTACGTATGTACGTGGCGTGAGTGCGTGCGTGCGTGCGTGCGTGCGTCCGCCTGTCTTGAAAGAGGCGGAGGAAAGAAAACGTCTAATTAATGGCCGACCCAGTCCTAGTCCGGCGCGTTACGGGATTATGACCAAGTGCCGTAATTGTCCGGGCGAAGGGGGTGACTAATAGCCCCGCCGCGGATACGGTGTGTGTATGCGGGCGAACACAGTCACGCGCCGAGTACTCGTCGATAAACCTGGTGTGTGTACTATTAACCGATGCAATTAACGTCCCGCAACTGGCTCAACGAAATTGAGGAATATATACCGACCGATATCGCCTTCGGCGAAACTGATAGCGTTATTCCCGCTTGAAATTTCGAGGCTCTTGTGTGTGTGTCTATCTCCGTTTCTAACAGCTCGTTTCAGCGAAGCAAAAAGAGCGAGTCAATATTAAAACTACATGCGTTAGAAAAAACGCGATAAATTTCTTCTCAGCGATATGCATCTTGAAAAGAGAAAAAAAGTCGGAGCGATGATCGATCTCGCGACAACATAATTAAGTGTTAGAAAAACGAATAAAATCGCTCCTGCGGCGATGGAAGAAAAAAAAAAAAAAAAAACTCATCATCGTCACACAATACACACGAGCCTTTCCGACGGATCATTAATATGTTGTTGACGAGAGCCGCATAATTTTCGTATCAATACATTAACGCTCGACAAACTGTTAATGGTCTTTCATGAGAAAGAAATATTTACGCGACGAGGAGAGAGAGAGAAGGGGCAGCGTTCGCTGTCGGAAGGCAAGAGCGACGTTGGGAGAAACGCGAAAGGGGGAAAACGCCGTCTCTCTGGGTCTTGAGACGCCGCCAGAATCTCCAAGATCCGAATGATTTGCGGGTGTCCCGACGTGAAAGGCCAATAAAGGATGTTCGGGGGGGAAGAGGGAAAAGAGAAGGGGGAGGAGAGGGTACAACCGCACTCGACTTTCCACATAGAGTCCGCGGGAGCGCGATACACGAACGCGCGCGTGCACACAAGTACAGCGAGAAGGTTCCTCGCCAAATCTCTCCTAAGCAAACAGCCGCGCGCGGCAGGTTAGATTTGTTTTCCAGATTAATGCACGGTTAAACTAGCGGGGGTTTCCCCCTTCCTTTCGCTCCTCGCCATTTGCCGCTCTTGTAACTCGGGCGTGCGCGCGCGCGCTCCAACTAAACTATAATTCTTGTCCGTATCTCGTCGTAAGAGCGTTTAATTAATACGGTCTAGCGGCGCGGGGGCTATTTCCACGAAATCTCGTAATCTATAGCGCGCTCTCGTGTCGCGCGAGCGGGCGTAATAACGTTTTAAGCGTATCGTCCCACCTCGTACAACCTTGTTAGTAGCTGGCCGCGCGTAATTTCGCGAGCGACACGCTACACAGTCAGCCCGCAGCGATACGCTTTTTCGCGAGGCGCACGAGAGACCGCTTCGTTTCTTTCTCTTTTTCTCTCTCTCTCTCTCTTTCGCTTCCTCTCTCTCTTTCCCCGGTCTCTCTTAAGTCGAATTAAAGTCGCGCTTGTACGCTCGTTTCGGCCCCCCGAGCGAAACTGCGTAAGATTGGAAGCACACACTCCCGAGCGCACTTAACATAAATTATCCGACATCCTGAGAACATTGACTCGAGTGATATTTGCTGCTTCCACGCGAAGATACGATTACCGATACTCGGAGAACGCACATCGGAATAATCATTGAATTTGTCCCTCGGCGCGCAGATTCAAAAGCTCGCTAGACGAGGGTTTTTCCTTTTTTTTTTTGATCGTTAGCAAAAGGGATCGTTGTGAAAAATGGATAGAGGGTCGCCCGGACCTTCGCGACCCCGGCAAAGGGTTAAAAAGGGGGGACCTAAACGCGTTGCGGTCTACAAGGCTAAACAAGCTGTCTGGTTACGTTCGTTATCTATATCATTGCTACAAACATGAAGAAAGGTCTTTATCTCTGATTTATTTCTTGTCGTCGTCTAATTTCCTACCAACATTAACATGTCACTTCGCGATGAGAGTCTTGTCTATAGCCTGGTTGTAATTCAGTTGATATAACGTTGTGGCATTAAATTTCCTAGCAACTGTGTGTTACTTGTGGGCTTCGCAAAACTTGCTCCGAGCAACCAATAAACGCAACTAGCCGTATATAACCCAGATTACGCTGAAAGCGGCGGATTAACTGGGTCCCTTAGTCTACTAGCGCGGAAAGAGGCAACGCGGCGATGCGCGTTCGTGAAGTTTCGCGACGCCGCGAGCGTTGAGCAACCTTGCGCTATATCGTTGCTACGCTGCCGCGAGGAGTTCAAGAAATCCACGCTTGTGGGAAAACGTAGACTATAGATATAGAATGTTGCGCCTCGAGCAGATGCAAAGAACCGTGGCGTAGCAAAGACGTCGGACGATGTTGCTTCGCCCACGTTGGAGAGAGAAGAAAGAGAGGGAGAATGAGAGGATGATGCGGTTGCCGCGTTGGAGGTGGCGGCGACGTGATGGTAGCGGAGAGACGAGGAGCGATATACAACGCTGCTGGAGGTTAATGCCGCGATCCGGTTCAGGGGGCAGCCTCGGTGCCTGAAAACAAGACCTTCCTGCTTGCCTGCTTGCTCGCCTGTCGGTCGACGCCGAGTCGAGACTGCGTTATTGCGTTTTCGGATCTGCGTCTTGCCCAACCTCGTGTTAATAAGTGAAATCAGACTGTACATTATATGCGTTTTGAATAAATAAAATACTCGACAAAAAATTGAACCCAGAAAAAAAACATGAAGATAATTTTGCTGTAAGACAAATTTTGTTTTTCGTGTTTTTGTCGGTCATGTATGACAACTTCGATATTTATGTAATTATTGATCGACGTGTGTGATGTACGATTAAAAACCTTGACGCAATAATGACTGTGAAAAGGTGTCGGACCCGTCACAGACGTTTGATTTCACTCGGCCGTCGCCGTTTTTCGAGGAAGATCGGAAGGCCGCGTATACGCAGCTGTTAACTTTTGAAAGCTGCCGTGACTGGCATGGCGTCTCGGCGGTGGAAGTTGGTCGGCTAATAGGGAAAATTGTTGATCGTCGGTCGCGACAGAGCGACAGGTGCGGTCCGCCACCTCCGGTCAGACCTTCGTCGGCTGGACGAGGTTACCTCGGTTCGTGGTTTCCCGCCGTCAAGGCCTCTTAAAGATGGTTTTCGTCCTCGAGTTTATTACTCGAATACCGTGCGTTTATGCCGTCGCTCGTCTCCCTTGGGTGTGTTCGTTGACCCGTAGCGGAGAAGCGGTCGAGTTAACGCGAAGCGAAGCGCGTGAGACGGACGGCGCGAGCACCGAAAGACAGTAATTGGACTAAACGCCTTTGCCCGGTGTAAAATACTTGAAGAGAAAGAGAGAAAACTCTCAACTCTGGAGAATCGAAAAATCACAGTCGATGTGAAAGCGATTCGGAGAGCGTTCGAAATTTCGATGATTAAAAATTTCTGTAACTAAAAGATAAATGCCGCAAAAATGTGACTTTCTGTTGAATATTTTAGAAAAAGTACATTTTCAACCGTCAAATTTTTATCGTCGATTTTTGACAATGTCAGAGTTGAATTTACGCAAAGTTGATGAGACGCCGTCGTGTGTCATAATTTTCAATTATATACGAAGAAAAGTTGTTTTAAAATCGTGAGCAACCTTGCTACTCTGTACAAAACGGCGACTGCTAAGTTAACTGATTTTCTTCTAAATGTCAGTGGTTGAACAAGTCTCTTCGTAAGATATGTAAGAGAGAGAGAGAGAGAGAGAGAGAGAGAGATCGTGAAAAAAATCCTATCGGTCGAGGAACACGAACGGATCTGAACGCGTCGGTCCATCGTTCATCTCGTCGGCTGCTGACGGCCGCGAGTGGGGACAGCGGAAAGACGGGGTTAAACGATGTCAACTCCGGTATTTAACAACATGCACGGACGACGAGAGCCGGCTCTTGACTCGTGTCAAGGGCCTGGGGTCTCGATCGCGGTAATGACTTTATGAGCGGCATCAGTCACCGTGCGCGCAATATTTGCGGATGCCGATATCGTCGATTGAGAGAAGCTTGAATGAAAGAGAAAGAGAGAGAGAGAGACTGCACTTTTAATTAAGCTTTTAATAAAACTTGCTTCAATGTCAAGAAGATATTTATGTGACGACCACAGTCACAGTTTCCTTACGTGAGATAATATCGGATAAAAACAAATTTGCAATAAAATTAAGAGACAGGAGAAAAGAAACAATCTTGTTCTGCCGCTCAATAAAAATATTTTTCAATACCGCGACGGTGAGATTCTTCAAGCGAATATACGCGCGGATAAATCTCGCGGAGTAGAGCCTGTCGAGGCTAGCCACGTCGTCGTCCGTGGATTTAACCACGAAGCGAAGAGCGCGGCGTAGTGCGCAGCTTAATTTTAAAGAATGTATGTAATTCGCGTGAGTTTTCGAAAGACATCGAGTGCGTATGTACGTACAATCACAGCGAGTTTCGCGGCGCAGAGAGTCGAAGAGAAGAGGAAAAGCTCGATTTACTTGGTACTGTATCGCCTGTTGAACTTGGACGTTTAAAATTACCCTGCTTAACGACACCGTAATTGCATGGCCGCGATCCGTGGGAACAGAATGATGGCGGATCTCTTGGCGGGATCGCCGCGCAGGCCATTTGCGAATCTACGATTTCCACGACGGAATCTCCGCGATGATGCCACTTCGATCGCGGCGTAATGACCCCCCCGCGCGAGCCGGAAACACGCCGAATGATACGCGTAAACACAGCTTCCGCGTTGATAATCGAATAATACCGGCGGAGACGAGCATCGCGCCGCACCGACGCAATTTGAGAGCAAGATCAAGTTCAAGATACACGTGTGAATTTAAATGCACACACACACACGTAAAAAAAAAAAATTAAAAAAAATTATCGAGTTAATTGCTGTTATCCGCAAAAATCGATTGAAACGATTATTTCGCAATGAAATACAATTATTAACTTCAGATGCTAGAAATTACGTTCGGAACTTATTTACACGAATAATGAGAGCAATTATAAAAAAAAGAATAAAAACGGAGAGACGACAAAAATCAGGACGTGCGCTCGAATCACCTTCATTTGCATCAATAATTTAAGGTTACTGACGATTTCTCTCTCGCGGCGATGAGGGTTCAATCAGCTAATTAAGAAGAAGAAGACCGTTTAATGGTCTTTATAAGCGCGATCTGAGATCCCAGGCGCGCCGCGATCGATATATTCCCGTCTCACGTCGTTCATTTCCTCCTAAAATCCGGTTAATAACATCTTTCCTTCTTGGCAACGACTCTCTCGCGTTTCTGTTCGGTCTTGTGGCATCGATCGAGATTACCGGATGTTTCCACGGCAGATCCCTTTTTTTTTCTTATCACTCAATGGCTTCGCTTTCCCGCGTCTACGCACGGAATAAACTTCTCTTCGTATTAACAAGCACAATGAGGAAGATACAGCATCTCTCGGTGACGCGAGATGCAGCGGCGGCGGCGGCGGCGGCGGCATAAAGACCTCCACGGACGCGGCGAGAAAGATCGCAGCATCGATTGCACGGCTGGTAAGGTCAGAGACCCGCGATCTGGTTGGCAGGCCATGTGTACCGACCCCAGTCGCTCCTCTAAAACAATACCACGCAACCGCGTGTGCATCTATGCATGAGAATAGTGGTGGCCGGTGCGAATCGCTCCGCGAATCATCCGCGAAATGAGAAATTCTTTTATTTTTTTGGGGCAGGCGCGTTCTTTTTACCGAAGAGAATACTGTCTCTATGCGAGCATCTGCGTGAATCATTTCCGTCATTGCCTTCCACACCTCGCGCACAATTTCCATCGCCGAGCGGAAGAAAAACTCGCGATCGCAGAATTATATATAATACAAACCTTGCGGTTCACGGAATTTATAATGCATAAAAAGGTCAGAGGAAATGCTTTCCATTTAGTCACGAGAACCTCGAAAAAGCTATACTCGTGGTCGTGGATGAAATAAAACGCGACCGGCAGTCTCGCCGGTGCAGCCTCGTACGTGTTGCATAAAACATCGATATTTCGATCGGAAAATACGTTTACGCGATGCGGTTTCGCGTGACCGCTAACACGCGTGTAAAAAGACTCGGGGGAGGGGAGGGGGAGAGGCGCGGTTTTACAGCGCGGAACTGTAATTTCAACCGGTAACTCCGTCAGATGCGCGAACCGCGTTATTAGCTCTCGGGAGATTTTAGGTAGAAATAGAGAAGTCTCTTTCTCTCTCTCTTTCTCCCTCTCCCCCTCTCTTTGGCTAGAGAGAAAGAAGGCTATAGTGAGGTAACGTTGGTAGTCTCGACAGGGCGCATGCCTCGGTTCGTAGGGTTTTACGATCCGTGTAATCGATGCTGCGATCAGAGTGCGCGGAGAGGTCTTACGTTGCACCTTCCGCGCGCGCTGCCCACGAATGGCTTCGTTGTGCTTGTTAATCCCCGCTGCAAATCTTATCGTTAGACAATTTCAGCGCAGGAAGCCCTTTATCGGCTTAGAAGGTCTCTCGCGGCTGCTCCGGGAGTATCCGAGACTTCGGAATAATGGTCATCTCGGGGATATTAACTGCTTACGAAACTATCCAGCTGCCGCGAACAGCGAAGCAGATAAAGAGAGAGAGAGAGAGAGAGAGAGAGAGAGATTCAATGTCTCGAGGTTTTGCGTAAAAAAATTTTCACAAAACATTTTCAAAATATCTTGCGTGATAAGAAGTTGTTTTACAAACTATTATACTTTTTTATAATTAGGATTTACATGTAGAAGAATATTAAATTATGTTTTCTTTTGAAAAAATAAGATAAGTACAATTTTATTGACATCGCGCTTTTTACTCTCGTTTTATTCTCTCTCTTTTTATATTATCTTTAATATTAAATAACACACGAATACTTTACTTACATTTTAACTTCAAGTTCTTGCTTCAAAGGCACGCACAGTTTAGATCGACTTTTGCTCGTTTAAATATTCACGCTCTATTAAGCCGAACCGTTTCATCAGCAAAATGAAGCTTTATTGATCTCGAGTATCTTGCCTTTTCCATTCGCTTTTCGAGAGCTACGACTTATCTCGCGCGCCACGTTTACCTTGATGTTTCTGGCATCGCTTTTGAGAACCGTGATAGACAGACTATACACAACGAGAATCTCTATGTAGTTTTTCTCTCTCTCTCTCTCTTTCTCTATTTGTGTATAAGTATGCATGAGAAGAGAGAGAGAGAGTGAGTGAGTTTGTTATCCGTTCGATATTTAACTTCAGTAAAAGCGATTCGTTACTCGGGAACGGCGGGATTCATACAAACGGAATGTTGGCATGTTTCGCTTCGCGCGAGAGACCCACCGTGAAAACCGTGGGTGTTGGTCACGCTTTAAAGTGGCTCTTTCTCTCATCGATTCGTCGCGGATGCAGCGCGCGAAGGCGCATCGAGGATGCGAAATACAAACGGCCGACCAAGGCCGGTGGGCTCTCCTCGGTAAGGCGGGATGAGTATTACGGTGGCCATAAAGCGAAGTCCTTGAGCGTTTATACTGCCGTGAAAGAAGCTCGAAAAAAAAAAAAGAAAAAAAGAAAGCGCACGTATGACTAACAATTATTGCTAATGGGAAAACCGGGGGATTGTATGTTAATGCCCGTCGTTTTCACTCTCGACTGCAGTCAAATCACGGAATCTTTTAACGAGAGACACGCCGTGTTCTTTCTTTCTTTCGTCTCGACCTCGTCACTCAAGCGGATCTCTCTCCGAACGTGAAAAAGAAAACGTACCACCTGGAAATATTCATCTCCTTGAATCCACAGGTACTGAATTGCCGGATTCATAGACGAACTTTTTTTTTTTTTCAGATTTTGAGAGATCGCTCGAAATGACGTGGGGTGCTCGAAAGACGAAAACGTGTGTAATAAGTTTCGAGACGTTGCGTATTCCGCGAAGATATCAATTTCTCGCACGCTAAACTTGGTTGATAACGAATTTTTAAATGGCGCACGTCAGTTGTTTATCCCGCGGTAAACAGAAATTCTCTGCAAAATAAAAATGTGACGTAAATTTAAACGACATTCAATATTGGCTAACTAAACAACAATATGAGATGTTCGTGCAATGCTAAGCCGCGCCTATTTTGCTAATGCTAACAAACTGGGTCGGCGATTAAACTTGATGTGCGGCAGCCGTGCCGCAATTCACGGCGATTTTTATGCACGCACCCGTTATGTTGCGAATGGCAACAACGTCGTTAGTTGACTAATAGGAGCGAAGCCTCATCCTGTGAGAGATTTTTCTCCGAGGTATATCATTCTCGTAATGTGCCCAGTGAAACCAAATTCTAATCCAATAATTGTACGTAGACCTTTTGTCTTTTAGTTATGAAAACAAGATCATTTGACAGAAAAAAAAAATTGTATTTTAATTCAAAATTTACTTGTTGAGATGTTTATTTTGCACCGATATTTTATCGGTTTGGAAAGGATATCGGAATAGCTTTATCGAGGAAATTTCGATGCGAGGAAACGTCGATGTTCCGTCGATGCGGCGCCGGTTTCCAAGCCGAGAGGAAGCAGAACGATTGGCCACGAGCGTACGTACATACGTACGTACGTACGTAGAATAGCCATCGAGGAAACGCGTAGGAAGATCGATAGGCACTTCGGCCGCGTAAACACGTCCACGTGTACACGCACAAACTCCTCGATGTTTTATCGCAGGTGCGAGCAAACGCGGATCAACACGGGCGCGTACACGCCGCGCGTTTTGCACGCTCTCTCTTTCTCTCTTTCTCTCTCGACATCGCGAGAAATAACGTGTGCATGGTTGTGGATTCAAAGGTCTCTAAATCATATTTTATGCAACGTTACCCCGTCGATACTCTACCGATAGTCGTAAATGCGGTCGAAACCTTCGCGTTTCACACATCGATATGGCCTTTAAAGACGGGTTTCGCAGCCTTTCGCGCTCGATCGCGTTTTGACGTATGGAGACGAGACGATCGCAGACGATCGCGAGAACGCGAACCGCAGTCAGAGATAGAGACGTTTATTGCGGTGAGGTTAACGCGCGCGCGTTGCTCGCCACGAGGAAACGGCTTCGTAGCGATGCCAGATTTCTATATAGTTTAGACGACGAGCGTAAAACTATGAATAGCAATGCTCATTCTCTTCCTACTTAACATGTACCATCATGCGTGTCAATTGCGCAAAACCCGAAGCGAAGCTCTACGGAACAGAATTCTCTTCCCATGTTTATTTTGAAATAGGCAACAACAGAGGAAGGAAGAAATAAAGAGAACGTCCGAAAAATTTTGATACTTAAATGTAATTGTTCTTAAATAAGAAAGTGTTTTTTTTAAACTCTGAGAAATTTTTTATCACTTTCTCACGATATTAAAAATTCTCTAATAACGTCGCGTTAAGGTACACATAGCTCGTGGAATCCCGCTTCCGAGAAGAGAGACCTCGTGCGTACGATTTTCTCCATTTTTTGTTTTCGGGTTTCGCGTGATCTTTGAGAATGCCTCTATCGTGATAGGTCATTGCTTAACCGCGCTTACAAGATACGATCGACGGAGGAACGTCCTACGGTGCTTTAACAATAGGCGCTGAAAGTACATTCGACACCTTCGTTGTTACGTAAATCAAATCTTACGGCCGATAATCGCGCTTATACACCCATACACGATTTGTACCATCCGGTTCGATGATACCAAAACGGGCGGACGCGTTTATATCTCACCGGTTTGGAGAAAATGTTACGGGTGAGAGAGAGAGAGCGCCTCTCTCGTTACAACAATCGCCGATCTTGTCAATCACTTTGCGGAAACATCGTATTTATTCAAAGTTAAGCGCTCATGCATCTTTGTGATATCTCTTCTCGGTGTCACCTACATTTAAGCAATCCGATTGTTTTAAGAAAATTATTCATAGCGCGATGACATTTAGCCAATTGACATTTTGACAATTCATTTCATAAATTCCTTTGTCTCGGAGATATTTTAGAAATTATTTCTTTCTCTTTCATATTTTACTTTATTTTAGGAAAATAAAATATTATTTTTATTTATTTTAGGAAATTCTTCCTCTCTTTCATATTTTATTTCATTATCAAATAAAATATTTTCTTCTGTTACAAAATAAATCTAAACAGAATTTCCGTGTCTCGAACGGATTGTAGGTCGAAATCAGTGATATCTGAGGATCACATCGAAGAGAATTCCTCCGTGCGTGACCGGATCGTGTCATGCGTAAGCGAGAGTGCATTTCACGGCGATTGGTAGGCGCGTCGAGCGATGCACATACAATACATACGTCCGCACGTTGTTGAAATTGACGTTGCGATAAAGTTTTACTGCTTTCCCGATAACGACGAGTTACAAAGCCGCGCGCGATAAGGCAAGGTCGGTAACCGACCCTTCCTCTCCCATTCCTGATACGTCGCTGTAATAACGTCGTACGTACGTGACACACGTGTGCGAGCGAAGCGTGTGTATCCGCCACCTTGTCTCGTTAGAAAACACACCGGCGGCGATCGAGAGTCTAGCGGAGCAGAAATTATTTCTATCGGAATATGACGCGTACAAAAAGATGCGTCATGCTGATTAACTTTTACGATAATATCTACTTCACTCTCTAATCTTTGAATTGTATCTTATCTATCTTCCAAGGTTATTGTACCGTTGATTGTTTGTTGAAGAGAGTACAGTTTTACAAATAATAAATATACGACACGGATAAATAATGTAAGAAAAAAAAAAGAAACGTTTTCAAAGCTATCTTTAAATACTTACACGTTTATTATATTTTTACAATTTAAATTGAGAAAAACAATGGGACAACGACGTCATCCCCGTCATTACATACGGCTCTTCGTCATCCCTCACGGGATGATTAACGTTGCATAACCCCCGCCCCATCACAAATGATCGCGGCGAATTGTAGCCGCGACGACAATAGCGTCGTATGAAAGCGAGATTTATGGGATTGCACATGCTTACGGTAAATCTCCGGCAAACATCACGGCGAAGAGATACGGCGCCGGATACACAGAACATAGCCGCGCATAACGTGTATAAGTCGCGCTTCTCCTCGCTGCGATCTGTGTTCTCTTCGTTCCGAAATTCTCTTTCTCTCTTTCTCTCTCTTCCCACCCATCTTTCCCATAAATTCAATAATTTCGTCGTCCGCAAATACCGCGCCCCCGGTAAAGCCTCCCCCCCGCTTTCGCACGCCGTTCACGTAGCGACTGTTCTCCGCGCGCGACTCTCCGATCGACGTCGCCTCTCTCGTCGAAACCGATAGACGAGAAAGCGTTCCGGCGAAATCGCTGTACCGTTCTGTTCGCCAAAGCCGCGGCATGTCGAAATTATCGCGTTGGCACGTGCCGCGATTTCGCGATAAGCCCGGTGCGACTGTCTGGCCCCGCGTGAGTTAAGAGCCGATCATGCGTTCGGTTTCGCGATCGGATCAACATCAATAGTCCATCGCGAGCCTCTGGCATCTCTCAGTTACGACTAAAGCGATAAACGATTTGAAGACTTTATTCCCGAGCAGAAATTACAAAAAAAATGTAATCACTGGATAATTTTTCTGACTATTATTTCGCAAAACTAGAAATCGTTTGATAAACGCTTGTTTGATCAGTTTCGGTTAGTTTAAAAATATAAATATGAAAAATACCGTGAAATATGTAGCTAACTAGACATGTAGATGTAATTCAATATATTCTCTCAATATTTGTTCATCAATTGAAATTTATCTGAAAAAAACGTGCGTGGAACATTCGACGAGGGAATTCGAACCGCGGCCCGGGCTTTTTCAAATCAATAGCACTTATACATTAAACCACATATTACTTCAAATATATCTATATTTAATTTTTACTGCATTTTAACGAAGAGACACTTCACAAAACTACGACCAGTTTTTTTGAACAGTTTTTTTATTCCGGTCAGTGTTATTATTCTCTATCCAAATCAATTCTTTTTCCTTAACACGTGTAACGTCACATCTTCAGATATCGAAGAGAAGAAAAAAGAAAAGAGACTGCCGGTATATTTTTAATGAATAATACACAGAACGTAAGAAAAATTGCTGTCCATTAGGTTGCTTTGAAATTAATTGATAGAGCATGAAAGAGATCCGAAGATTTACGCCGCGGCCGAGTGTGTGCCGAGGGATTCGACGAAAGATTAAAGGTAGTGACCGTATCACGGGGGAGGGGGAAGATCGAGGTCCTGGTTTAATATTGACATTACGTGCCAGCCTCTTTGTACATACAATGTGTACGTCGGAATGACACACATGCTCGCGCGTGACCCAAGGGGGCAGCGCGAGAGCAAACACGTTCGCACGTCTCTAATCTACAGGATGCGCCCAAACATACCGAGAGACTAAAAAGCCCGACCGCGCCTTCGGCAGGCCGCTGGTAATTCCTGGAAAATCCTCAACGGTTACATCTCTTTCGTGTTTTTCTCAATTCGTACGACGACAAGCTTCTGAATTTTCAAAGAATACTTCGCCTCTTCTCTCACGGTTTAAAATTGAAATAATTTCGTTTAGCTCAACTCTTCATTATAGTCGCCAAATAATTTTATTCATTTTTTTTTTTTTTTTTTTCATATATTCTGAATTCAATTACTCGTGTCAGTTCCGCTTTCGTCAAATCTTCGCCGATGCGAGAAGTAACGCGATGGAGCCGAGTGACTGATCGGTCGAATTAATTTATTAGATGAAGGTATGAACGAGAAAGGGGCGAACTTGTGTGTGTGGCATGCGGGCCAGAAGAAGTGACGCGTATTCGGGCGGAATTTCATATTGATTGTTATATGATTTTGCTGCGGTCGGCAGAAGGGGCGCCGACACCCCCGCTGCTCGTTGGCCGAATCAGAAATACTAAAATAATGTCGTTGGTGGTCATCGACGTTATTGCCGGTGATTTGTCTCCGGGATCCCGCCGGGTTGGCCCCGAATATACCCAAGATCCGCTCCAAGACAAATTCCTGGCGCAACGATATTTCATGATTGTCTGAGTCAGATCGTCCCGAAAAATCCGGGCGCGCTGGAAATTACAGGGATGCTACGCGTATATTTTCGCTTATACCGTTAAATATGACGCCCATTGAATTATTGTATCTGCACGTAGTGCTGTACAAAAATACACGCGGGAGGAGAAGAGAGAAAGAGAAGCAGCTTTTCGCAATAAACTTTTATTTACTACGGACTACGTGTCTCTGTTGAAGCATTTTGCGCGGGCGAAATAAATTCGATTAACATTTCTGGCTATTTCAAAAACAACACGAAGCTATAAATATTGATCATATTATAACGTCCAGCCGCAGAGTTCGTGTTGCGCGCGCGAATATTTCTTACTTCTATAATAACAAATGCCGGAACTGCGACACATATATTATGAGTCGTCGCGACGCTACGATGATTTCCGCCCCCGTCGTTACGTCGCCACATATTCGGCCAGCAGCAGCAGCGCGAACGAATTAACTCGACCAATCCGCGCACAAGGAGAGGATTGTTTCGTTTTCTTTCCGAAAACTCTCACATTCGGCTGATACGTGACCTCACGGTCGCCACGGTTTTGCAGATGCGGAAAGGAGAGAGTCGCTCGTTAGGTGCCGCTCGTTACAACCGAGTCGTAAAACGTCGGTCTTAATTAAGAGATGCTAATTTCAGCGACTTAATCCGCCGATTCGATGCGAAAAACTCACTTTCAATTTTGCTTTTTTTCTTCGCCCGTCGACGGCAAAATTGAGGAATGCATTAAGCTAAACCCGTTCTGTCTCTTTCTCTCCGGCGGTATATACTTGCATATTCAATTATTCGTCGCGTCGCGCGTAACGTGAGACCGGAGATAAATCGTCTTTATAGACCTGGCACGCGTTATGGTCTGGAAAGTCCCGAACGAAATCTTCTGCGCGCTTCCCACGAGGTCGTGTCTCTCGTAACAGTTAAGTGCAGTTGCAACGGTAGTTGCATTAGTTAACTCAGTTTGGTCGGTGGTCATCTCTATGTTTCTTGACGGCAACTTTCGAGGGGCTAGGTACGCCCTTGCGAATCCAGTTTAATCTGAATTAATAGATACGAGAGAGAGAGAGAAAGTTCTCGCACCTTTATCCAGATGTACTGTTATCACGGGAGAGATAAACCGCGATTCATTACTTCTCTAGAAAATTGGTTAATAAATTTTGTTTCTCGATATATATATATCAAATTTAAGAAACTCTGAGAGAGCTCGCGCATTAGTGTGATAGAACGCTTTCTGTTAATGGCTTTCTGTTAATTTCCTAAATTACCGGCTTCTCTGTCGGTCGAGCGCTATTATTCGGGACTCGCGCAACTTCGTGATCCCTCAATCGCCGACGTTGGTTTCCACGAGCCGTAAAGAGGTCGGGGAGGTTGCGGATGATACGCTTCCGTCTCCTTTGACCGCGGGTCTTCTCTCCGAGAAGTCCCTATCGGGGCTTCCGCCGAAGTCACGAAATACATGCCCGAGAGAGGTTCCATTAAAAGCTATTAGCCATTAAAGCGTCGAAATATTTTATGCGCAACGATGGGCGTACGGGGGCGTAGCGGGTAGTTGTACAAGGCGCCCCTAACTTACGACCGCCATCCAAACGAGCGCGGTGTGCGCGCGCGTTCGAAAACAAGGGAAAATCTAGGGCACTCCAACCGACCCTTACGATCGATCTACGCAGCCTCCGAGTACTTTTGATCCCATTCCGAGCGCGGCATTGCGCTCGGCCACTTACGCTCGACCGCCGCCGCCGCCGCTCTTTTGAGATAACCGACAAATGTCGACAAAATACGCACGCATAGGCGTAAACACGAACAAAATCTCGCAAGCATTGAATTTGTTTTCAAATCTTTTTTTACCGAGTTGAATGTTTCGTCGGGTCGGTTTTTTTTTATTATCCGACCGTGCGTATGCACATCTGCATTTTCTTTTTCGCGAACAGCAACGACGGCAAGAGATTATTTTTTTCCCGATCGATTATATATATGTATATGAAAGAAACGCGCTTGCAATTCCCAGGCCACACGCAGGTTGCACAACGCGGGAGCTGAAAAAACACATCGAGATTCTTTTTCTGAGCGAGTCGCGCGGGGCGGGGAGAGAAACGATGTGTGTGCGCGCTCTGTTCTCGTCTTGGAAATTACGAGCAGGGCCAGCGGGCGGATTGTGAGCCTAAATAAATAATGTCGAGCCTTAAACCTCGCTTTCCACCCTTCGGCCCGGCCGAAACGTTGCTTACACTTTCCATTCGCGCGAACGCGCGTGTTCCGTAGGAACGTGATTCGCTCCCCTCCCTCCCGGGGCTTCTCCAATGCACTAATGCAATTCGTTAATTAGATCCGCGGCGCGGAAGGGTTCGGAAACTGCGAAAACATCGTCGAACGTGAACGCGCCGCGAGAAGCCAATTAAGACGTACGAAAGCTACGGCTTTCCCCGCTTCTATTCTGCCGACGTAGGATTATTTCGTTAGCGAAAATTTCTCGCCGAGAGAGAGCGGGCTTTCCGAGGCGATCTATTAATCATAAATTACAGCGAAGATGACGAGAACGACAATTTACTTCGACAGCTAAAGTGCGAGGTAATCTCCCAACTTTGGTTTCAGACAAAATATCCGCATTTCAAGCCACTCTTGCATAGAATCGCAGAAATATTTTCGAGAAACAACTTATGTCTGTTTTTGTTGCATCCGGATGGCCAAATGCGTTTAAGAGACATTATTTTTTTTCATAGATTAAGACGTTCTCAAGAGGAACGTTGTTCTCGTTACGTTGTATTATTTAGTAAACATTTTTACGATTCCTCTCTCTCTTCGTTTTAAAAACAAAGGCATGATTTATTATCCGCTCGCATTTAACGGCTCGTGTAACTCCGACGTTACTCACTTGAAACTATGAATTATCTTTCAACGCGAACACATCGATTACGATCGCGTGTACCTACCAGTCGCCGTTGTACAACAACGGCGGGAGCCGAGAAGCCCGCTCGGCGGCGACGCGAAATCATTTCGGGCGGTAATAAAATATACTGGCGAGGTCCGCGCGCTGCCTCTCTCTCGTAACAGGGCGCGACGAGGCCGAAGGATATAAGTGCGGGATCCGATGGCCGAAATAAATGGAAATAAATAACCGAGGGCGGGCAGAGCGCAGTGCGGTCCTCTCTCTCTCTCTTTCTCTTTCGAGGGTGGAGGTGGCGCAGCGGAGGTGGCGTAGGAGGAAAATAGGGTTGTTTCGGTGGGCGTATATAGGGTCAGTAACATCGCGTCATGCATCACTGAAAGCGGATGGAAAAGCGAGCAAGCGAGCGAGCAAGCGCGCGCCGATGTCCGCTCGATATTTGCACCCTCCTGCTGCCAGTCACCCCCGACGATGCCATATTTGTACAGGCGAATCTATCTTCCCTCGCCGCCAAGTGTACGTTTAGAGTGCAAGTATAATCCGAACATGCGATGTAAGCATATTTCGACGGGGGCCTCCCCTTGAGTCAACCCCTTCAAGAATCGCCGTCCTTATCCCGGTAGCGTCTTTTGATTGACTCGGATAATTTGACGATTGATTGCGAATGAAACTGGTATATTATACCGGTATATATCACCGAGCTCGTAAAGTGTTTCTTAGAGAGATCCATTAACGTTATATACGGCTGTTTCATACTTGAAGGAGTTTAAGAGACGAGATTTACGTAAGACGTTGCAAAAGTGCCGGCGTTCGACTTTCTCTCGATCTGAGATTCCTTGCTAAGGCTTTTTCCTTCATAAATTTGACGGAAGCCCGTTAGATCCACGTTATATCTCTATTACTTTGATTTTCAACTCATTCCATAATTACGTTATATCGCAACCAACAACCAATCTTTTTTTTTTAATCTCTAAATATCACCTTTGCTTATTTATTTCTTGCGGTAGTTACGAAAGAAGGAGTAGAGAGCAAGAGAGAGAAACACACGCTCTCGGTATTGTCAATTTTCGTCGTCTGAAACGAACGAGACGAAGAAAATAAAGAAAGCGAAAACGCGCGGAGAGTTTTATCGTGCGATATCGGCACGAGTGTCTCATTCAAGCGGCTCGTTGCCGTCATTGCTCGTGCTGCATTGCACCGGCTCACATTTCTTCTGGACCACCGGAGATGTCCAATATCTCTCTATGAAGCGATCTTCGGCGAGTGAAGACGGGGAAGGGTCTCTCCTCGGCAACGAGGTGACTTTAATATTGGGCTCGTGTGAGCGAGAATTCTGTCCTCACACTTTCGTCGCGTTCGGAAAATTGGCGTCGAACCGCAGGTTACTGACTCCGAATATATCTAACGTGTATCACTCCATAACATAGATCATAACGCGCGCACACCCCGACGACCAAAGCGTGTTACTTACCGGCACGCAATCCCTTTAAAAGCGAATGAGCTTTATTATTATTGTATATACGCACGAGCGGTCGTTCGGTGCAGTCGTTTCGATGCAAAGTGTTCACCGATTTAAATTGCGAAATACAATGTTCCGCAATAAAACCCAAGTGTTCGCGGTATTAATTTCGTGCGAAAAACCCTTTTGAATTTCACGCCGATGAAACAACATCGAATCCGCCACCGTGTCCGTACGTGGACGGCCGCGTAAGCGTCCTTGGCGAGCGTAATCGAATATGTTTCGACTGCGTTCCATAACGCGAATGCGGTACACGTAATGGCCGTCATTACGCACGCAGGAGCCGTATAGCTGTGGCACGTACCGCGCACACGTAATTCGCAATTCCGAGGGATCGCGGTAATCGAGTGATCTCCTTGCGAGAAATATATATCGGCCGCGAATTGCGGCTACCGCGGCCTTGCAACACACCCTCGGCGAGTGAGCGAGCGTGCGCGACCCTGAACGTTACGAGCCGAACCCTCACATTGTGAATACCGAGGCGATCGGACGAACGAGCATCGGACGAGCAGCGTCACGGAACTGTAACCTCGACGTGAGAGGCGGCGCTCTTCGCGGAATCCGCGTCGCCGGATCCGCGCGAGCTCGTTGTAGCAGTCGGCCGCGCGTGCATCATCGATGTCTTTATATCCTCCTTCTCTCTCTTTTTCTCTCTTTTTCTCTGTCTCTGCTGCTATGTCGATTTATGAAAATTATAATGCGCGCGCGATTGTGACTGTCGACACCGCACGTGTGCGCAACGAGCGAGTGACAATGACGGGAATTATGAGATCAGTTGTATGAGCAATGAATCGCGGAAAAGGAGCCGCACGGCTCGAATAATGGAAATTTAATAGGGAGATTACGAGAGGGAATTACGAGACGCGCATTTGCTATTCTTCCGAGAGAGAGATATATAATAATGGACGGACAGATGGTTTGTATGAGAAGCATCGAGTGATGTTTTAATCTCGTCGTCGTAAAAATGTCGAGACGGCGGGAATTTTTTCTCGTTCGGCGAGATCAGACATCGCAGATAAATCACGTTTTCCGTTAAATCGCGCGGCATGTCCGCGAAGTGTTGCCTCCGAGACTTCAAGAGCATTTGCGGCTGAAAGTAGGAGAATATTTCGAGTGGACGCGATATCTCGCGGACATACTCCGCACACGTAAGCGGCGACGTTGCGCACTTGGCCGCAACGGTGTTTCGCGACTATCACAAATCGCGTTGTATGAAATTGTACAACATGTCAAAGATCTCAGTCGTTTCGCCGGCTGTAAGACGGACGCGAAACGGAGAAAGAGAGCGATTTTTGCCGCTCGTGCGCTCGCGAATGGCACTCTCGCAAAGGCGTATCTTTACAACGCGGTATTATTCAGAATATGTTTTAATACCTACGCGACCAGCGGCAGATTATATGAATGTTGGCAGTTGGACGGAGAGAAAGAAAGAGAGAAAGAGAGAGAACTATCGGGAGAGAAGTAGACTCCGGTTCCCCTCGTTTTCAGCCAGTCGTAAAGCTCGGAACGCTCGGAATGGACCTTTGTGGGGTCCAACGAGGGCACTCGAGCGTTGCGAGGTTCCCGGATGGACGGACGGACCGGAGAGTCCGGGCGAAGACACTCATAAGCGATATCTCGGATGTTTACGAGACTTCTCTCGAAAATATTTCGGCCGATTGTAGCGAGAAGAGTGCTTTCACGACGCCGTGCCACCGCCTCCCTCCGAGAAAGCGAGAGAGGGAAGAAAGAGGTTCTCTCGAGTCGCGTTCTCTCGCACGGCTTATTAATGCGTCACGCGATAGGGAATTGACGCCTGTCTGTCTCTCCTGCTTTCTCTCGTAGTTCTTCTTCCTTCTCTCTTGGCCTCTTCTCGTCCCGCGGGTCCGTCTCGAGAACACGTAAAGAGGCTTTATCGGGTGTAAAATGGTGAGTACGGTGGCAAGCAGTGAGAGTCAAGAGGATCGTATGACGAACGAGAGCACATCAGCGGCAAACCGGTGGTGGGCAGAGGGGAAGAAGAAGGGTTACCGCGCGGCAACACACGCGATCGATAAGTTTCGCTCCCTCGCGTTTTCGAGGGATGACGAAACGAGGAGACCAGAGAGCGACGACGCACCGGAGGGTTGCGATCTCCGCGCGCGCGCCCGCTCGCCCGCCCGCCCGCGCGTATTATTACACAGCTCGATCTTCACGAAACGTCACGGAAATTCAGAGGACCGGTTTTTCGATTGCCTCGGCCTTAAAGTGAGCTATACGCGCGGCGACAACGCGCTCAAGATTTGACGTTTCAAGTGCTGCTGACAATTTGTTAGCTTTGCGCGCGAAGTGTGCTAACACTCTCCACTGTACACTCCCGCGAGCGAGATAAAAGAGTAACGGCATCGATCTGATAATGATGCGGCAAAGTTTTCAATTACGTCGAATGTGTTAAAAAAACAAAAAAACACATGAGACGCTTTAAGTAAACCCGCAAAGTAAGCTTTTTATTAATTAAAGCAAAAATCTCACTAATCTAAAAATGTTTTTACTTTAAATAATTCATCCACATCGTGTATTTAGTTTCTGTGTCATTTTCTCGGGAAAAAGCAGAGAGTTGATGTATAAATACAATAATCCGATACACTCAACGCTCCGCACGTCTCTATCGTAAACCCGGGAGTTAATCATATCGCGATCGATACGCCCGAACGTATCGCCGCATCGATCATCGCGACGAAAATGATATGGTTTAATCATATAGCGAGCGGGAATGGCACCGATTCGAATCGAGATTCATTCGATATCACGGCGCGGCACACCCCGTATTCTAATAGCTCTTGCAAAACGAATGTGTCGAGGGCACGCAACGCGGCAAAATATATATTCGCCGTCCAAAACATATTATTCACCGCGCGTTTCCGCGCGCGCGCGAACCGTCCCGGTTGATCCGCATTCGACCGGTTATGAAAGAAAAAAAATTGTCTTTCATAAATTTTCCCGCGTGAAGGATAACGATCCGAGACGGGAAAAATCCGACTAATTACGCGATTTACGTGACGTCACGCGAGGCTCGAAACGCGCCGCGCCGCTGCTCTTCCAGCCGCGCTGGTCGGCCGCCGTTTATTAGCGGTACGAGTGGCTCGCGGTTAAGCGTAATCCGATATTCCGCGATATTCGCGTGTAATCGCAGCCAACCGGCTGTAATCGACGAGTCCGATTTAAACGGGAATTACCGACCGACCGACCGACCGATCGACCGACCAACCGTGCGCTCTGCGGGAACCGGTTTTTTCCCCGAGCAGCGAGAGTAATCGCAGCCGAGAGCGCGCCGACGGAGCTTTCGGGACGCTCCGAATTTCTGATTGAGAGCTGCGTTTATGTCGGCCATCAATATCGGCATGTTTATCTTGGGCATTAAGATACGTATCTCTCTTCGTAATCGCGGACTGGACTTTTCACGAGTTCAAATCGCGATTTTGCTTGCTTTCTTTTTCTCAAAATAATACGTCATTTCGAAAGCTCGGATGAAACAGCAAAGTCTCTTAATTTCCGCGTGCTTTTTCATTCGGTGAAGGTTTTGTGAAATGTCAAGAGAGAAAAAAAAAGGAAGGCGAGTTAACGAAAGGAAAGAAACGAAGATTAAAGTCGACGCTCGTTACGCGAAAAGGTGGTATATAAAAAAAGAAAAAGAATCGCACGGATCGCCTCGAAAAGTCTCGAGTGTCGAAAAAGAATGCATCCGCGACGGAGCGCCAGTGCATAAATCGCGCGCTCAAATACGCGTTTCGCGTGACACCCGGGACCTTCGGCGCGCGGAAAACGAGCGTGCAAACGACGAGTGATATATGAGCGGTCATAATTTTGTAATCTCGATTCCGGGGTACTCCACCCACTCGGCCTCTTTTCCCTTCTTCTTTCCCCTCTGTGCAACCGCTCTCGCGAGCAAATACGACACAGTCGTTCGCGGGCGATATACGCGGGCGCGAACGACTTTTGATTCCGTCACTCGGTATTACCGGCAATTAGTCGATCGGTCGTTGAGACCCGCTCGCGAGGGAAAACTCTGCGCGCGAAGTGGGCACGTACGTTGCCTAACCCAATGGCGTAAACGCGGAAGAAACTAAATCGCGCGAATTAGAAAAACTTAAGTAAATGCGTCAAAAAAAAAAAAAAAAAAAAAAAAAAATACATTAAAGAATTAATATTGAAGAGTCAACGTCTTACAAACTTATCAGCTGGTTTGAAAGTTCTTTTGCTTCATTTTCCTAAGACTCCAAGAAAAAAAAGATCGGTAATCACCCTTGGAGGTTTCTGGAGGGAAAAGTTTTCGGAGTTATAAGTATATATAGGTACAAGAGGGAGGAGAGAGAGAGAGAGAGAGAGAAAATCTCGCCACGCCGCTGCTAACGGCGTGTTTACGCGTGGCGTTTAGCAGATGGCTAACCGTAAATCCGGTAGTTTAGAGCGACTTCGTGTAGCCTCGGGTGTACACGGAACTTGGCCCCGCGTCTCATTAACGGGCAAATTGTTAATAGCCCGAGTCGAATACAGAGGCAGGTGCTATAATTCGAGAGCTGCCGCCGCGGCTCTTGCGCGTCGATAATTTGACTTTCATTAATTGAGCCCCGGATATCCCGCCAAGAGCCGTTTGCGCTAAGAAGACGCCACTTCTTCTCGAGATCCAGTTACTTGGATACGTTTCTCAGAGTCGGGATCGCGATCCCGAAGATTGTAGCACCGCACCGGGGGAAAAAGCAATTCGCGCGCACAATCGTGATTCACGTCGCTTATCGGATTGCGGAGCGGCGGTACGCGAAGTCTCTCCAATACTTGTTTCATAGCGGCTGCGTCGGTATTTAGGAAATACTTTAGCGTTTAATGTAAACCTGCGCACGGCAGCTATTAACGGCAGCTATAATTTCCTCATCGCACACACACACACACACACATACATACAATCACGAACATATTATAGCTCTTGCTCGTGAGCTATTTTACTTTACGTTCAGACTTTCTCTCCTGCGGTCTCCTCCTCGCGTCGATACCGTCTCGTTCGTCGCGGCGCACAATGTAGATCGCAGCTTGCGGCTGACTATGAAAATTAACGAGCGAGCATTAACCCGAAATTAACTCCCTCTCTTCCCCAACCGCCACTTCGACGATTACTTAATCGTTCGGGGGGACAATTTGTACTTAATTGCGATCGTCCGTAGAAACGACTCCCGGCTCCTAGACGGCGTGTTTTGCCGCGAACTTATTAGCCGGACTGAATTATTGACGATTGCGGCCGAGCACGAAACGAGGCTGCTGCAGTTCTGATTGTCGTGCAAGCCGGGTGCGCCAATAATTTGGCTCCCGCTAATTATCCTGAATATTCCGTGAAATCGCAGCGAGAAAACGCGGCCGTCGAGACTGACTACGGGACGTTTTCGCGGGTTCGTTAATAATTTTCAGCGTTCTTTTTTTTTTGTCGTTCGTGCGCTTGCCTCGTCGTGTTTGTGATAATTAAAAACTGCAGTCGCGTGTATATACAGAGTCAGGAGGCGGTAGGAAACGTTGTTCGCGATACGAGCGCGAATTGCAATTAACATTCACGGCAACAGGCACGTAAATACGCGTAATAATTAAAAGCTGAGACGCGCAGCGTCTGTTATAAAACTTATGCTTCTCCATCCGCAGTTAGTAACTATGCTATTAAACGTGTGTGTGCGTTGACCCGATCGGTCGCATAAAGCCGCCGGCGCGTGAGCTTTAATAAAGCCGAAATTAATATGAAATTATAATCCCTCACGGGAGAGGAAAAAGAGAAGAAGCACAGCTCGATTTGATACAACTCGATCTCTCGAGTTTGCAATAAATTTCGCTAAATTGAGGGAATGCAAATGAGAAAACTTTTATCATTCGCGCCAAGCTTCTTTTAATTCCGATAAAATAAGAGTTTGATATCCAATTACTAGAAAATATAACTCGCTCTACTCGAAAGAGAAAGAGAGAGAGAGAGAAAGAGAAACGAGACCAATTATTTTTCATTCTTGATGCCTTGCATATTAATTCTTAATGTTCTCTTTAGAATTTCTGTGTCAAATAAAAAGAAGATATTAAATTTATTACACACACAAACGACAAAATAAAATTGAAAAAAAAAATAGTGCAATCGAATGCTCAAAAATATTTAAATTAATTTTTTAATCGATCGTTCCTATAAGATTGTTATTGGACGCCAAAGTTTCGATGCCAATCGACTACGGAAGTAGTCAGATTCTCTCGAAAGCAATACCGCGCCGATAACCACGACGGACACCCGAGTGCGACCGCAAGCCAGTATATGTCCTACGTACAACGCATACGTACAACACCGGAGTTTCTAATATTACCGTGGTAAGGTCACGTACGCGCGCGACTCGAGTAGTACGAGAGAAGAACGGACGAATATAGCCGATTTCTTAGACCCAGATACTCGCATATGCGGCTTGCCGCCGGATATTTCTGGTCGGTGCGTAAAGGGTGGCATCCGGTGCATCTCTCGCGTGTTATTTCGTAGGAAGGGACAAAGATGTACGAACCGCGCGCTTCGGGATGGTTTTAATTTCGGTGGAATTGAATATACACGGCGCGCGTGCTTTGGATTCCATTTCATTATCGAGGGAAAAAAAAATAATTAGCGAAGCACACGTGTTAGAACACACGAGAGCGTGTGTCCCGCATTTAATTAGGTTCCTGCCTGCAAATTAATATACTACTCGGCATCTGTCGATTACGAGCTCTTTCATTTCCGCGCGCTTTCATCGCATTCCATTCAAATATGTTTTTAATACGTCGTACACGCCGAGAATGAAAGAATTGATTTGTATGCGCCGGGCGGAGCGCGCTCATACGCGCCGTGTATTACGCGCTCTCGTCGCGCACAAACGTTTAATAATTACCGCGGTCGGCTTTTGAAGGCGCCGTCAGAAAAACGCGCGACTCCGCGCGATTCCCGTAACCGTCAGTCGCTCGCCGAATTTTCGCGAAAAAAAAAAGAAAGAGTGAAAAAGAGGGTTGAAGGGAACGAGGGAGGGAATCAAAGGATGACGCATGCGCGACCTTTGACGAGCGAGCGTGTATTTTTAGAATCGGACCCTCGTGCGAGCGACGTCACGAACGTGCGTATCCGCGCAGAATCGCGTCTATAGACGTTCCAGCTACCGAAAAGAGTTTAATTGCTGCCCTAAAGTATACGGGGAGGAGGGGAAACGGAACGTGGAAGGTGGAGAAGAGAGTTGTGCTCGTTACTTTTGATTTTGCGAAACTGCAGCCGGTAATTACGGAACTGCAATTCCAGAGAGACTATGTGTGTCTGTCTCTCTCTCTCTCTCTCTCCCTTCTGTAACACGATGGCGTTCGAAAGAGGAACTCTCTCTCTCCTCTTACTCTCTTGTGCAGAGATGATGACTGGTAATCGGGCAACTATGCGACATTCTCGGTCGTATGAATAGCTCGGCTTCTCCCGCTTTCGCCGCTTACGGCAAATTTGCACGGTTCGGCTTTTGACGAGCGCGCCGCGCTCGACGCATGAATCGCGCTGAGCGTATAGAAAAGCCGATAGAGGCGAATAATGAGAATGATTATTCGCATTGAAACGACGACAGAAGAGACGGATGAGTCGTTTACCCAATTCGCTCTGTAAACGATTCGCCGCGTTCGGTCAAAGACACTTTGCGCTCCGGCTGTACGAGAGTGGATAAAAAATGGTCCATCCAGCGCTTGTTTCGCTTGCGTGACTCATCCAGAACGATCGGCCGCGGAGCGAAGCGTGTAAATTTGCTTTTACTCGTCCGAATCCCGGGATCGCTTGGCGCGGCCGACGCGCTCTCCGCGCGATGCTCAATATTTTAAAAATTTTCCGAACGGTTAAGTCGCGTGTGCTTCGAAGCGCGAGTTCCGATATCGGACCGGCTACGATCTGCCGGAGCATACCGGCGCGGCCTATCGGTCGGTGGGAAATTTACCGGAAACGATTCGAAGCTAAAGTTCTCGCCTGGCGTCCGAATGTTCAGCCCAGACGTTGCGCTAATTCGCTTCTCCTCGCCGTTTCGTCTCGTTCTTCGCCGAAAATGATCTCTTCATTTACCACAGATATGAATAAAAAAAAAAAAAAAACTCCAGTGAAAATTTTAACATGGAAAAATTTACATACGAATAAAACACGTATTTTTTTATATGCTCTCCTTACGAGAAATATTTTTAAAACTATTTCCCTTAAAGTATAAAAGAAACTGCAGATCTTGTAGATAAAAAAAAAGATTGCTGGTAAAATTGCCGCTTGCGCGATAATAAAAAAAAAAAAAAAAACGTAGATCTTTCAAAGGTCTTTTAACATCACCCTCATTTTCAGATTTAAATGTTTTGATATTGCAATCATGAATCACGCGAAGTTCTCGGCCTATATGTTTATTCAGCGTGATGCGAGAGGATGCAAGATTTCGCCTCGCGCGCGTGCGAAAACAAATCACTCGCAACGAAAACCCCGAAAGTCAAGCGTGAAAATCTCCTCCAACGCGGCGGCGGCGCCGCGTTTTCGTTAACGAAAACGAATGATGGTAATAAGGCGCGCCGGTTTTCCAAGCTCGCCTTGTCGTGCCATGCGTCATACAATTTATAGTGAGAAAAAGGGAGAAATAGAGCGAAAAGACCTCACGAGAGTTTGAATAAACCGCTATCGGCGGCTGCGAAACGTATTTATCTGATAAATACGTTTCGCGAAAGATATTTTTTCTTCGTTAAACTCGCGGCGCGATATCGCGAAATTATATTGAGCGTCGTTATTCAAAGAGGAAGATAATGTAAAGTTACATCATTGGAGTCGATGACACGAATTATTACGATGACGCGACTTGCTCGGTAAACGGAATGAAGAAGAACGGCTTATTTTCGGCGAAAGTGAGATACGGGAGAGAGAAAAGGTTAAGACCTTATCGAAAATCCCGCGAGAACGTTCTTAGGGCGAGGGGAGTTAAAGAGACAGAAAGAAAGAGAGAGAGAGAAAAAAGGGGAATAGCAGAGCGGTAGTAAAGAGGTTTATACGTAATCCCGATAGAAACTACTGAGGAAGCGGAGATAATAGATAATCCTCCGGAGAAATTATCCGATTGGACTGTCGGACACGTTTTAACATGCGCAGCGGATTTGTCACAAAGACGAAAGGCACAAAAGAAGTGCGTTTTTCGAAGAAATGTGCAGGAAACACAGTATTGTGAGCAAGTATACACGCCACCCCCGCTATCAAAAAGAAACCAAATTATCCAAAACCTCTCCAAGCGTTTGAAAATCCGAAAGATGCTAAGATTTACGGCCGTGCCAAGATTTGTTACACCGCGGGGTTGCGCGGTGTAAGGTAAATTATACGCTGTAAGTTGTAAAACAGAATGTCGTGAATATTCGTGTCCGGCAATTATCCGCTTTCGTGCCACTCGGTGATGATGTATCAAAGAAAACCCGTAGAACAACTCGCCGGCAAAAGTCCCAGGTAAGGACTTGCTGCAACAGAGCGACGTTGCTTTCTCTTTCTCTCTCTCTCTCTCTTTCGCCTCGTCGCAACACGCGTTAATAATGCAGCGTGGCCTTGGAACCCCGTGAGGCGGGAGACCTTTACTCCGGGACATAATCGGGTAAATAATTCATCTATCGAATCTCCCCGGGGGTCCCTTTGGTGTCCTGTCGCGTGGGAGCGACACCACTTGGGCTTGCCAAATCCACAATCGACGACGAAAACGAAAGCGGGTGCAGTACAGAGACGGAGGGTGCGCGAAGGGCGTCGGAAAGCCGCCGCTAAGCGGGGAATATTCTGGAAAGCATGATGGCGAGCTGCGAAAAAGTTAATCCCTTCGTGTCGCTAGAGCGAACATTATGGGCGATCGAAACGAATTCGTGGAAGTATTGCGAAAAAAATAACAACTATATTGATAGAATTACTAATAAAAAAAAACTATACTTCTTCCTATGATATAAAGCAACAATTTTTCTAACGTTTGTCAGAGAAATACAAAATAAAATGTAAAAACTATAAGAAAATAAATAATTTTGAATTAATAAAATGTAAATTAATTATAAAACTTCAAAGTAATCACGATGATTTTCCCCGTCTTACTCTTTCTTACATTTACGAAGTTTATTTCGAAGTAGGTGCGTCATATTCGCCAGAGCTCATTAATTTGGCAGAGAAACCACATACCGCACATTACTAAAATCCGTAGAATCACAGGAGAGCGATATCCATAAGCGTCAATTAAGCAAGTTCATATTTATATCGACCGTTGAATTAATTAAGCAACGAAATACTACGACATACCGAATTTACAAGCGAATCGCATGTCTCTCCGTGTCTCCACAGAGATCCACGTGTCGTTCGAGCTTTACGCGGTCGTAAAGTCAACCGTAATAACGTATCAATGTTTACGAGATGTCTCGCGATGTACATCCCGATGATTGGTCAAACACAATTTGCCGGGGTAAATTGTCCATCCGGAAAAAAATTCGCCGACGCTCTTAAGAAAAGAAAAAGAGAGAGAGAAACGGAAGCCTCGCGCGGAATGTCGTAATTGAAAAACTTATAATAGAAGAATGCCTCGTGTAATTACCGCCATTACGGGAAACGATTTTAGTTTCCCCGTCCGCGTATCGCAGTCACGGTATTTCGCGCGATGTGTCTCGAGGCCGTTTCGTAGTAATACTCTCTACGCCGCCGCTCTTCTCTCACACGAGAAGAGCGATTGCACGGAGCGATGCAGGCGCGCGATTGTAAGGACGTGTCGCGGCCGGGCAAGTAAGAGAAGGATAATTCGCGCGACATTCTCGCGGCTTCTCGTACTTGAAATTCCGCCTGGCAGATCGTCAAGGGTAACGTATAATGCCATTAAAATCGATCTCTTTCTCTCTCTGTCTCTCTTTCTCTCTCCCGACGGGAACGAACGAGGCTACTCGTGACATTGCGCGCACCATCGCGAAGATACAGAGAGAGAGACCGGGACTTTTCGTATGCAAATGTGATGCTTCATCAACCGCGGAAATACATATTCCGCAGCAGAATCGATCTGCTTTGCAGATTTTCGGAGCAAACGTCTCATCCCGAGACGTTTGCTCCGGCAAAAGGTTGAACAAGGTTTTTATTTTATTTTGTTTTTGTGTACACATAATAAAGAAACTAAGAAGCGCTTTACATATTCTTTTATATATTTGTACGATATTATTTTAAACGCAAATGAAGGACACAAACGGCAATGTGTGTCACGGCAATTAAAACGCAACTGCGGAACGTCCTGTGTACAGCCGTAAGCGGCTAATCAGCATGTTACCGTTTATGGAACTATCGCGCGAAAAAATCGGACGGTGTCCCGCAGTGTTCGCGGTCAAGCCGCGTCCCGGCAACGATATGCAGGCGCGATAAGTTACTGCCGCATTATGCAAACTGCATCCGGCACTGCCGTGAGTGCATCCGTGAATTTTCATCGCGCGCCGGGGCGGACGTTACCGCGGAAAAGCAACGGCAGAAATACCAACCGCGGCGACGCGACGGGGAGAGTGCGCGCGCGAAGAGAAAATACCCCTCGCGCGGTCCAAGAAAAATAAATGCCGAAGACGTCGACAAATAACCGAGGCCGCGTTTCCTCTCGTAAATTCACCGGGCGTGCTGCGCGCGCGAGGTATCTACCGTTACCTCTTCATGAATTCGGCATTTTAAGATCGCTTCACGCATCGGCCGGAAACGTTTTGGAATAATAAAAACCGTCGAGAGATTCGGACAATGATCTCGATCTCTTTATTCCTTTGTAATTCTGATAACAAAGACATCATTCATTTTCGCAAAGAATTTATTAACGACAAGATTATATAAATTATTTTGCGCGCACTTGTAGTAAACGACATATTGTACAATTAAACGAAGAGTTTGATAAAAATTACTTTTCCAATTAAATTGAATTATTTTTGTATAAGTGGAATCTTTCGACAACGCGCGATGGGACGCGCGATTAACAAGGACATCAGGTCCGGTGTGTCCACTCGGCTAGTTTGGGGCAGGTCGCGGCGCAGGCCGCTTATCCGACGTACGGCAAAAATAGCGGTACCGCGTGTAAGTGCACCAGCCTATAATTACGGGCCCAGTTTCGTCCATGTAACAGCGCCTCGCGGCTCGTACCGGTAATCGATGTACGTACGCGATGTATGTACGTGTACACGCGCGTCCACCTCACGAGCAAGTTTAATCCGTCGTTATTCCGATGCCGCTCACCGCGATCAGCCTGTTTCGCGGTGTCGAGAAACACCGTGTCCCAGAAATAACGCAACATTTTCTCTCGAATGTATACTCTCTCGAACGTTAATTAATTTCAACTTTGCGCGAGAAGCAGCTGATTAAAATATTTACAAGCATGCGAAATTAAACGTAGGGTAGAGAAATTTTAACGCAACGGAGTTTCGCTCTCTTAGTTTAATTACACCGACGCAAAATATAACACGCGCGATATCTTTCCGTGATTATTTCGTCAGATTTACTTCCTCATGCGCGCATTTGGCGAACGCGGCCGCGAAGCAACGTCGTAAGAATTTCCGTAATTCCTTAATTTATGTATGCATTCCCGATACGCGCAACCGGCCACGGGGTTAACAAGGATCATTCCGCTGTGGGCATGTGCGCGCACACGCGCGCGCCAACTTCTACGCGCGCCGCGCGCTCCTTATACGTACGTAAAATCCGATTCGCGCCATTATCCCCGATCGTTCTCGCGCATCGGGGACTTTTTCGCGCCGACGGTGAATCGCGCGTCGCCTCGTATTTCGCGTCATATCGCGATCGCGCGAGACACTTACTACCGCGCGCGCCGAACGGCCGACGTCACTTTTATCGAGCAATCAACGTCGGCCGCGATCGTTCGCCGCCTCGAGGCGAGGAGAGCCACGGGCGCGCGAACACGCGTCATAAAAATCGTCCCGCTCGTTTCGCGGACGCTAAGACCGCGGAATTGTCACGGCGAGTGAGTAAATACGAGAAATGGGCCTCGCGAATATAACGCGGCTGCGACCTCCATAGCGGTCGAATCGATTATTGAAAATAAACGACGTGCTCACGGCCGCACGCACGACTGTCGAACGACGTAACGGAGCCCTTTTTGCTTATTTTTACGAGAGAAAGTGTCATTGTAGGATATCAAAATATACTTTGTAGAGAAAAAATAAGAAAAAAAAGCTAAGGGATATAAAATATTGATATGAGCTCGTGAAAATTTAAAGACGAATGATTGAAAGGAGGCCACTGCGAGCCCCAATATACCGGCATCAACTTTTTTGGATTAATGTTTTAATTTATTTAAGTACGTTCACTGAAGAAGATCAAAATATTGGGATCGACGTATGATTCGAATAAAAATAATATTTTATGTACACCGACACTTTGCATATTGGCTCTTCAATCTTCTGGTCTTCTATAGTCGTAGTTTGATTTTTTTTTTTTATCTATGATTGTCGTCGCGCGATACATTCGTCATTTCTGTAAATCACCTATTGCGTTCGAGATTCTCGTCTCAGGTCATCGCTATAAACATCAAGATTTCTTGAGTTTTACGAGCATATTACACGTTGACACAATCCGTGAAACGCTGACGCAGAATAAAACACTTTACACATTTACATAACACCTTGATATTGCTGAACATGTCGGTTTGTTAGCTTTTAATCTTCTTACTCACATTCTGACGATTGTATGGTGTGTCAAACCAGCCGAATCGCAACATCGCGCGTTCGTAAAAAAAACTCGTTTTCTCGAAAAACAATCATTTAGAAGTTCGCGCGTGTAATTGACGACTACAATAAAAATTCGACACACGTTTCTTACATTTTCTCTCTCTCTCGAAAACTCTCTCCGCGCGATCGCGCGGGAAACTTATATCGAAATTTATATTGCTGCAAATCCTTTGGATCGAAACGCGAGTTTGTCGAAGATTCTCGAAAAGAGATTGGCCGATCTCTTTTTCGCAGGCAGTTTCGGAACGAGCGCGCGTCCGCGAAGAGCTGCTGCGCGCGGAGGAGAAAAGAAGAAGAAGAAGAAGGAAGAAAAGCAGAAAGAAAGAACACGAAAGAAAAGAGGAAGGCGGGCGGGTGAGAAGAGAGGTATATGCCCACGTATACCTTTCTCTCTCTTTCTCTCTCGCTCTCCGGTTGAAGTTTGAGTCACGTCGCTTTTTATCGCGCCGGAATGAATCACCGTGCACGCGAGCGGCCAAAGTGTACCCGGTAGCCGTGCTGAGACACCATCATATTATTTTTACGGCCCCGAAACGTCTGCCGGCATTATCATAATCTCCCCCAGGCGCGGCCGAGCTCGTTCCTCGACTCCGGTTCCTCCGCCTCTTCGATTCTCCTCGCCATCCACGTCGTTGTCGTCGACGTCGACGTCGTCGTCGTCGCCGTCGTCGTCGCCTGCTTTTCCCTACTACATACTACCACTACTACTATTGCACCTACCACTACCGCCGCACAACGAGTGTCGTTGCACTCTTTCTCCTCGTTCGGTCGTTCACTCGGTCTCTCTCTCCTGACCTGTCCCCGCAGTGCTATCGCCCTCCGCTTCACCCCGCCGCTTATCTCCGCGACGAGAGGCCCGACGTGAACGCCCTTTGAATACCGCCGCTATTCGGTGGTCTAGAAATCCGCCTGGCGACAAGGTAGATGTCCGGAGTGGGATGCTTTCGGTTCGGTGTCTTGTGACAGTCAATGTCGATGCGAGGAAGAATTTCACGCCCAAGTAGTCAAATATATACCTCGTGAAAGACAGGCGATAAAGTTATGCGAAGCAGATAAACAGACTTATCAAATTCAATTATCTCAATATCTTGTAACTCTGATTACTTCTCACACTTCTGTATTACGCGCGATTACGCGCGGTCGCGCTATCTGCGTGTTGTTGGGCTGCGCCCCAAAAAAAAAATTTATCTACTACTGTATCAGTTTTTAGTCACTTTATTATCTAAATTTTATTGGAGGGGAAGGTTCTCGCGTCGTATAATTGAGATTATCATTTCTGACGTAGATATATTTGTTAAACAGACACACACTACCTACCCACGATTCTCACGTTTCTTTCTTCGTGCAAGATTCATCTTACAAATGGATATCCGAATATCGTGCCGAATCAAGAGCACGGTGCATTGTGTGTCAGAGGAAGGACCGGCAAAGGACCGGCTGTGGCATAAAGCGGCGTGCGCGATCGACCAGCCATTACGACGGACGTAAATAATATTTTTACGAGCGAGCGCGGTGCACCGCGCCGCTCTCTGCTTTCCGCTCCTTTGCTGCGAGAAAGAATGAGTTTTTTCGGTCAGTGACGCCCGAAGTTCTCTTCTGAACAACGACGACAACGACGACGACGAAGAAGACGCGGTGCATTCGCCCGGGCGTACCGGGAACTCTGCGGTGTTCCGTTTGCGGTCGTCCCGTATAGGCCGCAACAACCGCGCGAGCGGCCTCGTCTCGCGTCGTCGAGACGACGACGTGGCCGTACATATGTATGTCGTGCGTATATTTCGACCGCACAAAAAGGATCTCTTTCCTCGCATTTATGGCCTCCGGCGAGCTCTTTTCCCCGCATTTTGACACGCCGTTTCGCGACCTACGCGGCTAGAAAAGATTTACCGGCGGACCGCGTTGCAAACGCCAGAAAGCGCAGCGATAAATGCACTTTGCTGTATAAAATATATATTGTAAAGTTGAAAAAATACTTATACTGTCACACACGCACATCACAACATTCATTCTCGAATGCGCGACAGTTAATATCAAAATTGTTCAGGTCATATATACAATATGTATGTACACAGAGTGTTAAGCAAATTGCGACGCATTGATTAAATTAAATGTATCAAAATTTAAATTTATTAATGAAGCAAAATTTATCTTATTAAAAAATAATAAACTATATATTTAATCCTGGAACGCTTATAATTATATTTATTTATACGCAGGTTTATTTCCAAAAAGCAACAAATAATTGTGAAATAAACATTTCACAAAGCTAAATATACAGGTCATTTATCTTTTAAGATCGATTTTAAACTTTAAATAAATTTATTAAATTTTAATATATAATTTATATTCCACACATCGCAATTTGCTTATGGAGCTCTCCCCGTTCGACGCGGCTCGCCAGTTCGAGGTGCAATTTTTAAGGACTCCCGAGATTGCGTGACACGTGCGAGGGACACGCTCGTAAAATGTTAAATGGATAGATAGAGGTGTTAAAAAAAAATTATGGTTCGATAAAGAACTGAAAGAGCCATTTGTTGTAGCAGCGTATACGTTCGCTTTATGCGTTACCGGCGGCTGTTATATTCCACTTGTAGTGGAATTCGTTTCGAAAATTCGCTAGAATAAATTTGCAATAAAAGCGAGGACGACAAAATAGAAACAAGAAACGTGTATCAAATTTTCTTTTCATCTGACAAAATAAAACAACAGTTTACGCTATTGACTCACTCAACGATGATGGCGTGCATAGCTCTTTCTCGCTGTGCATATCGTCCCATTCCAAATATGGAGTCCAGGCGGAAAACACGAGAGCGCAGGCAAGAGCCCCGGCTATAAACAGGTATTAAAAAGAACATTATACCCGGGCAGAAAAGCAGCGCGATGAGCAAACGCGATCAATCAACGTAGAAACGTGGTTCCCGAGGATCTCCCCAAGCACGAGCACGACGAGCAAGAAGGTCCTCAGACTACGAGACCCACTCGCAAGAAGGGAAAGAGTGCAACGGCCCGCAATCCTGTTCGTCCTACGTATCTAACACAGACGTGATATTTCATCGTTCTCACAAAACGACTATATGAGACTGCATTTTTCATAATTGATCTCTCTCTGAAAAAAATACTTTTTTTTTTTTATTTCTTGTGAATTGAACATTTTACTCAAAATTTGTCAGATTGGAATTATTATTACGAATCGATCTTTGTCGAAACAGAATCGTCTGTTATTTGCTGCGATACACACTCGTTTTGTGAATTACCAGGAAACTCAAGCACAGACGGTTCTTCTATTCACGCCGCCGTATCGTCCGTAGCTTTTTGTCGAGCGGCCGAGGTGAAGTGCCGGCGGATTGAAGGGCGAAGGGACCAGATTAGACACGGGCCGCGATTCCACCTCGGCCAATCTGATTTATGCGCTATAAAAGGCGCGGTAATAGCACCGTAGATTAGACTATTTGTGTCGCCGGCAGTTAAAAAATACGTCATTCGGACGTCGAGCACGTGCAAGATTCGAGCGGTGCGTTGAAAACTAGGTAAGGGACCGTGCAAGCGCGGCGCCTTGAAGGATGGAAGCCGAAGGGGTGGAGAATCGCGTGAGGGTAACGTTAGTGCGCTGACGCCCTTCGTCTTAGCTATAAAATACAGATAAAGGGCGACCCTGTTTAAGGATAAAAAAAAAAAAAAAAAAAAGAAAAAAAAGAGGAAGAAAGAGAGAGAGAGAAGGTTTCTCCCGGCAACACCACTGCGCAGTTTTCAGGAAAGCTCGTCACGGAAAAACGCTTCGACGATAAAACCTTCGCTCCTTTTTATCACATCCCGGTCTCGAAGGACGAAAATTGTCAGTCCGACGGCCATGAAAGCTTTCGCTGGAGAAAGCGACTCTTATACGTATTTTAGGGCACTTTCCGCAAGATAAAACACGAAACTCTTGAATCTTCAAAATGTGTCCTCTTCGAACTTTTGTTCTACTAAATTATTCATCTTACCGTGTTTAACATAATCTTTCACACAGTTCTGGAATATCTTCTCGCGAATCTGTAAAGCCGAAAGATTACAATTTACAGATTCGGAAACGATTTATTCGTTTCTTCATTGCTTGAATTTCAAATTCATATCTCGCGCGCGTCTCTTCTTAAACATAACAAAAAACCGCAGTTCCGTTCGTGTTTTTCGCACGTGTGCGCGAATATAATAAATTAAAAGAATAAATTCTGGAAACAATACCGCGCGTACGTAATATCCGTAACGTAATATCCGTTCGTGTCGCCGCGCTTTAATTCCTTTAGGCGCCATCGTCGTAAACGTGCGGAACCGCTCGCGAGCTGTTAGCTCACGCGAATAAATCGCCCCGGCCGTTTCCGCGCAGGAAACGTAATCTCGTTAAGTTTTACGCGCGCGAGAGGCGTTAATTTTTCACGCGGACTGACACCTCGCGCTGGAGGTTACGCTTCGAAATATTTCAGGCCACGCTGGAAGGAAGCGGCGGTGTGAGGATGTGCGGCGCGCGGACGATAATTTGGAGCACGCGTTGTGAAGCAATACGATCCACCGCCGTTGATACGACACAGATGCGACAGTTACGAGGACGTCTTTTATCTTGCGGCTCTTTGAAGACCGCCCGATCAAAGAATTTTCGGTTCTTTATTCGATTTCAACCATTCCCTCCTGTTCGACCGCGCAGGGTCCCTCTCTTCTTTGAATCTTACATCTATACGTCAAGTGTCTTGCATCCGCGATATACAACCGCCTAGTTTATTTACTAGAGTAGCCCACAAGACGTTGAATTTTAGTAAAGTATGTAATTCGAGAATGTTAGAGAAAAAAGTTTTATTCGCGTGATATGATATTTCGCTCGCAGTAGCAAATTAGTTTAAATGATTTTGTGATTTTGGGACAAGTGTACAGTATAGCATAATTTTCACGTAATTATAAATAATTTAATACACGTATAAAATTCTAATTAAATTATAAATTGTAGAAAATATTATTTTACACACATGTTGTGCAACATTTTGAAATTTGTTACGTTTATTCGACCGGTCTCGGAGAGCTATCGCAGAGAGTTTCGACTCCGCTGGTCGCACATATACGAGCGTGCCTGGCTGTCTCGCTTTGAACTTTTATCACCGCGAGAGGCGCGCGGTATAATTTACTCGTCGCACACGTGTCTTCGCGCTTTACGCTCGCGGGCTTCGACTAGCCTGCGGCTTTCCGAATGCACCGATACATTGCGCCCCTTTTATTTCTCTCTCTTGGAAAAAAAGGCCTCTCTCTTTATTGCTTCTCGCGCTGCCCGTTAAAAGTTATACTTGGACTCTGGTCGGAGTACAGTTTCTATATCGACGACGTTTCCCGAGGGACATACATCACACCGTTCTTAATATCGCGTTTCCATCTCGATATCAAAAGACGAAGGATGACGACAATTGTTGCCGCGGGATTCCGAAACTCTAACTCAGAACAATTTATCAAAAAAATTTCGCACGAAAGTATTCTTAGTCTTTTCATGTATGTATGGAAGTGATTAATGAAGAGTCCGTCAAAAATGAATAATACGACGGGGAGAGTATGAAGGGGGAAAACATTTAAAGAAATGCTGGATGACGCGCCGGATATTTAAAGTCCACCGAGATGAGGAACGAAGAAAAAAACTTACGCGCGAAGCGCAAAAAATCGGAAAAGATTCTCGAGAGATTGAACGATCGTTTTCGTCATTTTGATCGCGAGAAAAACACACCCTTTGAACTTTGTATTTTACGTATGAATGCTCATTTCTCAATGAATCATGATGTGAGAAACTGACTCGAGTCAGAAGATAAATACAGTCTTTGTCTTTTTCTTTCTCTTTTTCTAACATCATAGACACTGTTAGCGTATTAAAAAGATCATTAAAAACAAGTCAATCACGTTGAAATCTATTCGTAGATTGTATTAAAATTACACAGTACGCGTTGGCGACTCACAATCGACCAGAGAGAAAGAAAGAAAGAAAAGTAAGATGTTCTTTTTGACAATTACAGTCGATATCTCTAACCGCAACGGTGAACATTTCCCGCGGTGTATAGAGTTCGCTGGCTCTTGGATCGGCTCGTTTCTTTTCTTTCTCGCACGTCGCCCGCGGCATCACCAGCGCTAGGCCGTTTATTCCCTCGCCTTGGGAAATTATGCAAAGCGCAATGCAAATTTTCAGAGCAGCAGGCTCCTAGAATCGTCATTAGCTTGTGTACGACATACGAGCTTGCAACGCGGTAGCACAACGGGATCGCGCGATGATTTTTTCAGCGAATACATGAATTGCTGCGTAAAAACTGCATTCTACGCGGTGAAGCAACAAGTTGAACGCGCGCGTTTATTAACATTTTAATGAAAGCACGGTGTTTGTTCAAGTTCTCACCGAATTGTGAAGATATAAATAGTAAAACTTTAATATCCATATATTATACATCGCTGTGTGTGTTTTAAATTGTAATATAATTGTTTTTTTTTTTTTAATATTCTAAAATCAGATACACAAGTAGATTTTCGTCAGTGGTTTTTCTTTTCACAGCACGTGCACGAGGAATGCGTTATTCATCGGTCACGTCATCGGAAAGGAATTAACGACAAGCTCGGAACGCGCTCGAACGAATTCTTCCGCGTTAACGAGAAGAGGGAGAGAATACGATACGACCTTCGGTTTACCCTCTTCGGTCGTTCCTCTTATTTTCTTGTACAGCCAGTGGAAATCTCGTGGGCGTGAAATACGCGTATCTTAAGGCCCGAGCTAAAATGCCGGCGCGCAACGTCGACCGGGCAATAAAGTTCGTTCGCGTCGCATTTCTTCAGATTTGGTCCTCGCAAATCCGCCGCGTTGCGTACGACACACACATCGCATTCGGAATCCGCGAGAGACAAGCGGGACGACCTCATGGCGCGGGCGAAATTATGCGCGACGTTCGCGGAATTGGACGTTCGTCGTGAATCAGAGACGAGCCTTTACGACGCGTTCGAAAATCTTTGCGCGAATTCGCGACGATCGGTCGGAGTTTCTTTCTCGGAAATGCGCGCGAGACGTTATCCGCCGCCCGCAGGATTTATCTACCCGGGGATTTCTTTTCGGTTCTGCTGCCGCTGCTGCTCCCGGCTGACCTTTCACGGCTTAACGGAACGCGTTCGAGAATCCTCAGGTTTAACGATCGGCCGTGGAGTTTCGGAGAGCTCGGATACTTCTTCTTCACGACGAAGTAGGAGGTGCCGCGCGACGTCTTGCTCATTTTGCCGCGACCTTCACGAGCTCTCCTTTCGCTCCACCGTCGGTGGATATTCGATTTCATTGTCGGTGCAACGATGCACAAATCCGGCAGCTGCGTAATATTATAATAACACAACAACAAGATTTTTATCAGGAATAAATAGCGACGAAGAGATATATTAACTTCGTTAATTCGTGTTTTTTTTTTGTTTTTTTTTTTAATGTGCACGGTTGGAAAATAACGAATTATTAATATTAATATTTCTCTCTTCGCGTGTTTCATTTTCACCGATTATTTTCCCCGGATCTGTTTATTTTAATAATTTCACGCTAACCGTCGCGCTGTCATTATTTTTCAATTTGCTCGATAACTTCGCACGAGAGGAATAAATGATATCGCTTATTTATGCGAAGGAAAGGGAATGTGATTCCGAGAAAGAAAGAGAGAGAGAGAGATAGACAGATAGAAAGAGGGAATGTGTGTTCAGATCGGAATATTTTAAACGCGCGGCCGCAAAATTATTCGGCGCGACAAACTTTCGCCACGCGCTAAACATAATTATGATTACCAACTTCAAATATGGTCGCGCACAACCCGCTAATTTGCGTAGCTGCCTCGAGCGCGTAAATAAATGTTTGCGGCGGCACGGAAAATACTTGCGCTCGGGATAACGAGTCAAACGCATCACCACCACCACCACCACCACCACCACGCGGTTTTCTATACCCGCTCTGCGTGAAAACGTTATATTTCCAGCTTTGACGATGTTACACCGACCGCCGACTGCAAGAATATCCAGAAACACGGCGGGACGACGAAAATTATATTCCACGAAGAGTTTCAACGTTATTATTTGAACTGTCGCACACGAGAACTCAAACGTCAAACTTGTAACCCAAGTAACGTGAATATTTGACGACCATTACGTGCAATGCGTACGATTCCCGTCTGGGAGCATAAATATTTGAGGAATACGACGGAGATCTGAGAACGTTACGCTTTCGAAGAAGAGTTTTCAGTTCCACCCGAGGATCCGATGATCCACAGAGATTCCGACGATTTCTCTCGCATTGGTCGATTAACATCGACACCTCGAGCGTAGCGCCGAGCGAGCGCTTCATCCACCACTTTCCTCCAGGATTCAACCGAGATATCTTCAACGCGAAAAGACCGGTCTTCCTTCTCCCTCCTCCCCCGATATCTTCTGCCTTATAGCCATCGGTCGGCCGACGAACGTGCGCCGCGAAACGTCTTGGCGAATTGCCACCACCGAGCCATAAATCTAATCTAGCGTTGTGCTGCCTCTCGATCTCTCGGCGATCGAGCTGCCGAGGTCGACGAGAAACGATTCTCGCGCACATGAACGAAGCAATGTGATCGAGCGGGATTCAAGCGTAAGAAGTAATAAATTTTCTGCTGACAAAGTTTCTCTCTTCTTTAGTATCAAAGAAGAATATTCCCTATTTGTTGTTCCATCGCGTTCCACAGCTTTGTTGCAGAAGCAAGTGCCCACGGTATAGTCTTATCTCGCACATTCGGGATTTTTATCTCGGCAACAATTGGGATTCGCGCATTATCTCAAGGATTCCACAATTGTCCATTCCCTGCAATCATCCCCGTTCGCCGCTACAAAGTGCGGCGATTGTGTTTCTCGCAAAGTAAAAGTTTGAGGGTTCAGTTATGAGAATCGAGACGGACTTTAGAGCGGGATGTGTCACACGGCGTTAATCAGCGGTCAATTAAGCGTATATCTCGTAATGTAGGTGGCAAGCGCGTGACGATTAGAGCGAGTGTGTACGTACATAGAGCGGTGGCGGCGTCTGAAATTCTCGCCGTTCGCGGCGAAGGTCGGTGCAATTTATGTCGACAGCGGTCTCGGTAACTGCCGGAGTTTCGGACGCACCCCGAAAGCGACCCCTGACCCCTGCGCGAGCGGATGAGTTACGAGGTGGAAGGCCGCTCAATGTCGTCTACTAAAGAGCTAAACTTCGGAAAATCGTTAGCTCTCGTGCCTCTTGCTCCTAATTACGAAGAATTTGCCTCGCACAAATGAAAAGTGATTTAAATTATATCATATCTTTTTAAT